>JAOXNR010000029.1:1442709-1467706 GCA_028571225.1 Parsonsia alboflavescens
TATATATATATATATATATATATATATATATATATATATAGGGTAAATGCTATGGAGTGTATTAGTGCACTTCGTATAGAGTGCATAGGTAAATCTCTAATGGTCAATAAAAAATTATTTTTTGTAAATATATTTTATATGTTATATCCTAAAAAAATAAATTAAATCTTAGGAGTATTTGATCAAATTTATTATTTTTTTAAATGAAAAATGATAGTTGACCGTTTAACAATGCACTCTATAGCATTTTCATGTTCATTATTTTACATGTCTTTTGTTTTGTTTTTTTTTTTATACTCACCCCTGCCCATTATTCCCACCGCCTGAGAATCAACTGTGATTCCCCATTTATTCTCACCATGTCCAGTGATTTACCTCCTATCCTTAATGCGTGTCAAACTTGATACCTGTTAGTCTCAAGTACTATCGCTTACAACATAAGAGATGATCATAATCTAGTTGATACAAACTGATTAGAATCTAACACAACATATCTTTAAGAAATAATCTAATAAAAAATGATTATAAATCTTTTACTATGCTAATAAAAAATTAACGTATATCACTGGAAAAATCGAATGTCCTTATGATTTTTTTTTTTTAAGATTTAGTTTATAAATTATATTTAAAATAATTACTTATAAATACAAGTAAAAAAACTAAAGAATTTAATACAAAATGTGTACTTCAAAATTAGGAACCCGCCCAAAATGTCTCTGATCACCATATAAAATATCTTCCCTTTTCTTTTTGGTATATACAATTTTTGACTGGGTAAAAAAATGACTCCATATTAGTAAATGGATAAAATTATCTTTGACTTTTCTATTATTCGAGTTTACCTAGTACAAACGAAGACAAAACAACAAAAATATCTGAAGGTAATAAAAAATTACGGTCAAAAAAAGACTTTGAATTCAAGAACCAGGTGAGCTACTAGTCTTCCATTAGATAAGTTACCAGAAGGTTAAAAAGAAATTATTAAAAATAAAAAGTTAGCCAAGATCATGTCAACTATGAAAGGCGGCTTATATTGCTGGGACAACGGGAGCGGTGATAAAGTCCAAACCCTATAAATAATTTTTCCAAATTTAATGAAATGTAAATTGATTAATCGGATGAATATATGGAATTAAGAGGAATTCTAGGTGCATATAATAGAAAATTTGATGGAATTAAAATCTTTCATAATTTATCTATAATTATTTTTTTTACTTTTTTTTCCCACAGTGTCAAGTCAGTTTGCAAGGATCTAGATAATAATTTGTCTGGATTTTTTTTTTAAAAAAAACCCTAGGTAACTTACTCGTGTATTGCTCTGGTCATTTTATAGAAAAATAATTTAAATATATATTATGCTACGATATATTATTATTATAGATAAAATTATGAATATTTTTTAGAATATTTTAAATAGATTTTTTAAAGAATGAAAGGATAGAAATTCAAAGAGTTTTTTATGAAACAAAAAATAATTAAAAAATTTTGAATTAGTATGAATTAAATACATGTATTGAATGCTTATTAAATTAAAAATATTATTATTCAATTGTATCTTAAAAGGATATTATGAATAAGGATGGATAATATTGTATAAAAAAAGATTTTTATTTTTTAAAAAATTTATCCATGTGATACTGGTAGCTGTCAATTCCACCAAAATTACACCCTGCCAAAATCAATACAGAATTATTTGCAGATATGGTAGTGGGGCTCGCATCCATAGGGACTTGTTTAACCAAATTTTGTCTATAAATAAAACCAACATATAAAATAATTTAAACAAAGAATAAAAAGAAGGGCTTTTAAAAATAGAATTGAAAACAATAAATTAAGAAAAGGAGATTTGTAAAAACAGATCTAGTCATTTTCGTTTCCTTTCCACCTTAATTGATCATCGACATAAATAAATAAACACAAATAAAAATAAACTGGTTAAAGTAAAATAGAACATCTAATTTTAGGAGTTTTCCCCGAATTAAGCTAAGTATGACAAACTCAATAAATAGCCCCTAATTAATAAATAACTCTTAGGAACGCCAGCAAGGATTCAAGATATTAATTGCAACGAATATGAATGTTTAAACTCGATCAGTTATCTATATAGCTAGAACTTCAACTTAACGATTAGATTAAAGAACTTCGTCACTCATGACAATGGAAATTCCTAAGCTATAAGTAAAACTAAGAAAATGAGATTATCCACAATGAAAGACCCCCTAAGTTTATATAGAGGTGAATTAATTTAAAAATCTCTTTAAGATAACTACTTCCATGATCTTCTTCCCTTGAACGATTGATTTGAATTTTGAAAAAGTAGATTTCAAGTCAAAGTTTGACTTTCTGCATAGTGACTTTGATCCCTCGAGTATAGCCCTTGATTGAGGTTTAAGGTTTTTTATCCTTTTTTAACAGCATTCAGCTCAAACTTTGATTCTTTTGTAGTTTTGCAAAATTGTCCCAAATATATCCCATAATCAATAGAAATCATTTAAAATATGAGTTAAATACACATGAAATATAGGATATTTTATCATGTTATCAGGTACTTTAGCATTGTGAAAAATCAAACATCATGAAAAAAATTAAAGTTTTTCAAAGTTTAAGAATTTATTTTACATATATATAATAGATGGACCAAAGTTAAAGAGTTAATTACTTAACTCCTTAATTGGCACTCATCGAATATAAAATATTTATTTTGACAATAACTATTTTATAGTAAAATAATAATAAAAAAAATTTAGACTACGAAATGATTTAGATGATCTTCGAAATTTCCTATTTACTTCAATCAATTTGTTCCAAATTTATGTGCCCACCTTTCCCATAGAAGAAGCAATGACAATATATGGAGAATAAGTATCGACTAACTCTGTGCCAGCAGTAGCGGTAATATAGAGGATGCAAGCATTATCCGAAATGATTGAGCGTAAAACTTATGTAGGTGGCTTTTTAAGTCTCCCATCAAATCCGAGGACTCAATCCTAAACAGGCGATGTTGTACAAAGATTAAAGTATATAATTATTACTTAATCATTTAGATGATATATAAAGGTTTTAGTGTTAGTGTGTTAGTTTTTGTTTTTCATTTTTTTTTCGAAAATTTAAAATGGTAAAATAGGAAAAAAAAAAAGCATTAAATATTTTTTTTCGAAGTGGATCCATAAAATTAAATGGAGAGAGAGTAATAAATTGTAGCATTGCCTCACAAATTTGTTGAACCAATCAAATAAGCCAACCCACCTGCTTGCCCAACTAACAAATGTACTCAGTCTTGGTTTAAGTTTTCAAAGATACTTTCCAGGGGTCACCCATGTGCATTCTTACCCCCTTTTCTATTTCTTTATATATCAATATCATGATGATCCCTTCGCTGTAATTCTATGGTTTATAGTTTTTTCCAATCAGTATTCATGTTATTTTAATCGAGTCAACCCACATGTATTACTTTCTGTTATACAAGTAAAAGTTTAACATATATCTCTAAAAGATCAAGTATCCCAAGGATAGAGTTTAGTTTATCTTTTTAGGATTTGATATATAAAATATATATATATATATATATATAAAATAACTAATTAAAGCTAGGTGTAAGATTTTTATTAATACTCTCTATATCACTAAATATAAGTTCTAACTTTTATTGTCACCAATTATAAGTAATTGCGGTTAGTTAATAAGGTATTTGAAAGTGTTTTTTCTATATTGTCCTTCTAATAAATGGTGTTCACATTTTAGAAAGGCTTATAACATTTTAGGAGAAAAAAAAGTTATTTGAATTTTTGCAAAATGACGATTGTTAACTTATATTTAAGGACGGATGTAATATTTTATTAGTATAACATAACACAATCTATACATATGTAATAGAAGATCATCTGGAGCTAGAATAAACATCAACCCAAAGACATTTGCCATTTTTGTCATAATTCTTATAGTTTTTAACATCAATTTTTGCAATATTAAAATAAATTATACTCTCTCCATCCAGAATTGAATGTCCAAATTTGACTTGTATTCATTTTAATAAAAAAGTTTTACTTAGTTCATTAATGCATTGGATTGTTAAAATTTTTTTAAATAATTTTTTTACTAATTTAGGAGATGAGATATTTAATTTTAAACAATTCAAAATGATCGAGATAGTAACTTTTAAATTATAAAAATTTATCATTTTAAAACTTCTGTAAAATAGGAGAATAAAAAAATCTTGGTCAATTGATAAGCAAGTGTTATGTTAAAAAAAAAAACTCGATCTCAATTCCTCATCTAAACTCGATCTCAGCCTACCCCACCTCGGAGAGATAAGTGGTATAATGTGAAAAAAAAAAAAAAAGAAGGAGGAGGAGAGGGGCCGGGCGGCGGGGTGCGGGGTGGCGGCGGTCATTTGCCTAGGTGAGATCGAGAAAGATTAAGAGATAAAACAAAAGAGATATCCACATCAATGTCCATTGTCCACTTCCGACCAGACAAAAAAGAAAAGAAAAAAAAAAACCCAAAACGCAAAATTTTATTCTAAGACTTGATGGATATATTATACAAAAATATAAATTTTTCTTTAAAAAAAATTATAATTGACTGTTAGAGATTTAATCAGAATACGAAATGTTGTTTTAATATATATATATATATATATATATAGACTCCATTATTATTTATCTTATTATCATACGTAGACCAAACGTAAATGAAATCCAACTAAAATGTTGTTTTAGTAGTATCTATCTTACTTGTGCATTCACGCGGTTTACCAAATCAAAGCTTTCTATTCTCTTTCTCTTTCATTTTAGGCAGCAAGCAAAGGCATCTCTATAGATGGTCAAATTCTAAGTCCTTCAAACTTACCATATCTATGAAAAAGGAAAAGGTATAAAATATAAAGGTTTGTTTTGATCGTTTTCGATTTGGTATGTTGTACACATGGCTCTTGTCTTGACCATACAAACAATAAAGAAGGAGTCTTTATTTATTTATTTATTTTTTAAAACTTTCATTTCTTCTTTTGCCCCAATAAATAATACTTTCTCAGTTTGAAATTATTTGTTTTCTTTCTATTTAAGTTTTCTGGAATTGAATATGAATTTTATATTAATTCAAATATGAATAGAGGGAGTAAAATAATAATAATAATTCATTTAAATAGTAATTCATTTTTCTAAATTGAATGTTTTTGTTTTTATAACTAGAGGAAATGCCTCTTCAATGGGTAGTGATTTTGATAGTTTTTTATAATAGTTTTCTTTATTATTATTATTTATGAATTTTAATACCCTGATTGAGAGTTTTCTTAATTAATTTAAAGAGTTATTGTGCAATTCAATCCTCAAACTTTATCCTTTTGAAAGCTATGGTCCTTAATTTTTTTTTTTTGACCTTTATCATCCCTAAATAATTTACTGTTGGATAGTTCCATCCTTTTGATAGGATTATTCGGAAAAATTACTAGATTTTGAAGTCAACTTTAAGGATGATAATGGTAAAAAAAAAAACGTTCAGGATCAAAACTTTCAAAAGGATAAAGTTTGAGGACTGAATTGTACAATAACCCATAAATTTAAAATTTATTGAAAATTAGAAAAATTCGAATTATAAATAAGCTACCAGGAATTCTATATATAAACTTAAGTGTGTAGAGAATCCTAATTTTTCAGATACTATTTATTTATAGAATACAAGCATTGAGAATGCACAATTATTTAATTTCACTCCTCATGTAAGTCAAATATGGTACATTGCATTCGATGAATGAATAGATATTCTTCTTTCAACCATTAATTTTAAGAATGCACAATTATTTAATTTTACCAAGTAAATACTCTCTTAAAGATAATCATTTAAAATTTTGGCAAATCCTTATACATCCTATTAAATTCTTTTCTTATAAATCTGTAAAAAAGAAGAAGAAAAAGATCAATAATTTCTTAATTTTTCAAAACAATGGATAATATTATATTGCCTCTGTCTAGAATTTAATGTCTCATCTTGACCTTTACAAATTTTAACCAAATTAGTCGACTAGTTCATTTTACACTCAACGATATCAATTTCAAGTATATGTTATTTTTTTCAGGGATACTAATAAAGTGGGAGATTTAGATCACTATGAGTAATTAAGACAATTACTGGTTAATTGAGATTACTACTGTATGATATGATATTCATATTTAATTATTTTCGATCAGATAATTTTTAAGCATGTTTGAAGGAGTAATCATAAATCATTTGTTTATCAATTCAAACCTTAAACTTGATTTATTTAATTAAAAGATTTTACCAGAATTCATTAATGATGGCGTGGGCAGGAGTTCAAAGAATTAATTTAAAGGGCACGTGGGCGGGTCGGTTTTAATTAGCTTTGGTTGACAGTTTCCTATTAAATCACATGTTCTTTTGAATTTCACACCAATTTATTTTTATAATTTTCTTTTTAAATCCAAGTATTTTTCCTCTTCCGATTCTTTATTTGTTTCTTTTTTTTCAAGGTTATATATTTGGTAAAATTTTCATTTTTTTAAATTTTTTTTATTAAAGATGGATCACAAAGAAATAATTAATCAATCAATCAATCAATCAATCAATCGAATGTCCGACATTGCAATAATTAATTAAGTCAAAAAAAAAAAATTGCAAGTCAGACTGCGACGTTCAATTATGGATGAAAGAAGTAACACCTTTTGATCTATTTAGTTTTGCTTCATCTTCAATATAAATTTAAGGATAATGTTTATTTAAGAGTATTGCTCATCAATATGTTTAATGATAAATTTAAGGATAATGTTTATTTAAGAGTATTTTTCATCAATATATTTAATGATGAGATTAGATGGGTTAGTGAATATAAATCTATTAAATTAAAGAGATTATTAGTAAAAATTTTAAATTATAAATATTCATACAAATTTAGACAACTTAAAATTGATATAAATACGATTCTATATTAAAAAAAAAAATCTTAAAAATTACATTAATTAAGTGATATACTCATTTAATCAAAAAATAAATAGTCAATGATTAAAATTTCGTCTTCTCTCTTGTCTTCAAAAATAAATTAAATATAATAAAAGGCCAAAATTCTGACAAATCTTAAAGTATGCAAAAACAAGAGACAAAAGAAACAAAACAAAATCCAAGGTAGAAAAAGATAACAAAAAAGCACTATCTTTCAAAGGTGGAGTGTCAAAATGATATATCTATAATTTATCCTAAATGTGTAATAAAATTATTTTAATAAATAAATAAATTTATTTTTCTTCCCTCTTTTCTCTCTCACACACAATTCCACACATTTCTACACCTCAGCCTTTTCAACGTCCTTCCAAATATTGTGTTTTTGGCACAATGACCCTTTAAAAAGGAAAAAGAAAAAGAAAAAGAAAAAGAAAAAGAAAATTCTCCTTTGAAAATTTCTCTCACACCACTCACATGAGATTACGTTTTATTGTAGGCAAGACGGATGTATGTTTTGAGCACTCAAACCATTATGTTACCCTGTTGACCCCTTGTAGTTTTTCAAACTATTTACTTTAGGTTAGCCTATTTAGATAATTTTCTTCTTCTTCTTCTTCTTCTTTTTTTTTTTTTACATATTTGTAGTTTTTGATTAATGTGTTATTCCTATCCACTTTTTTATTCTCTCCTTGATATAGGTTTTGTTTAATGGATTTTTTTATATATATATATTCCGTTCGATAATGCATGATTTGATTGTCAGCATTCATTTGAATTGCATTTTTATTACAATAGGGTATTGAATTGAGTTCCAAAATTTAAATTGAATACTAAATATATATATATTTTAATATAATCTTTGAGTTTTAGACTTTTAAGGCACTGAAAGAACTAGTAGCATGTGACATACATACATACATATATATATATATATGTTTATATTTATATATATGCTTAATGAAGAAATAGAGTTTTATCATATTTTTTTGATACTTTCTATGCAATTGTTTTGTATTTTCTTTTGTCTAATCCCATAAATCATATGCAATTCTAAAAGGTCACAATTTGAAGTTCACAAAGAATGAACTCACGAGGTGCACTGTCAAATGTAGGAATGAAACCTGTAATTTTAAGATGTATGTATCTTCGTTAGGTCATGATATGTTATTTGAGTTAAAGACCTATATCGATGGACGGGCATGTAACCGAAGCAAACATTTAAGCATTATTAGGGCAAGAGACATAGCGAAGAGATTTGAGAATTTTACAAGGTTGACTCCTTCAACTACTGTGATTCAATTAGATGCACAATGTAGAGAACAGTAAAGGTCAGAATTTGGTTTGAGCACTATTCAGAGGGCATGGAAAATGATAATGAAGAAAATTATGGGGGAGCACAAAGCTGAATGTGCTTAGCTTTGGGATTATGTGTACGAGATGAGCACTACCAATCCACATACAACTTCCACTCTTAGCACTAGAAAGAGGGGTGTAGAAAGATATTAGGTGTAAATGGGTCTTTTTTAAAAGGATTATGCAAAGGTCAACTCTTATGTGCAATTAGTCGTGATGGAAATAACCAGACGTATCTTGTTGCTTAGTAGTAGTGAATGTTGAAAACTTTGACATTTGAGAATGGTTCCTAAGGACCTTGCAAAGTGACTTGGATTTGCAATTTGGAGATAAAATGGTCATTATATTAGATATGTAAAAGGTAATACGTAATTATGCAATTACTAATAATTTTGTTTAGTTGTTCTATATATCAGGACTTTGATCTGTATCTCAAAATTTTCATTATAGGGACTAATGGAAGCAATTCGTGAGGTGTTTGCTGGGGTAGAACACTGTAGATGCACTAGATATGTTTATCATGCCTAGGCTAAAAAGTGGAAAGATGAAGATCGAAAATTATCCTTTTAGAATACATCAAGGTCTACCCTTGAGTATGATTATAAATGACACCTACAAGTTATGGGTGGTTTGAGAGAAGCAACAATAGAGGACTTCATGTCATACAAAGAGGAAACTTTTGTGAAGGTAAATCTACTGTGTAATTATTTATTATTTTTTTTAATTTATTGATAAGTTGTATATATGTGATGAAAACGTAATTGTTGTTTTATTTTTAAAAGTAGATGTTTTTTCGGCAATAAAGTTCAATGTCATGTCATTGATAATAATATGGCTGAAACATTTAATTTATGGATTTTACCACCTAGATGTAAATCGATGATTACTATGTTAGAAGAGATTAGAATTAAGGTAATGAAAAGATAAGTTGCTAAAAGAGAATTTTCAAGTTCTTGGATTTGTGATATTAGCCCCAATGCATTAAAGAAGTTGGAAGTGAACAAGGAACACAGTTATTTATGGAGACATGTATGGAACGGTAATGATGGGTATGAGGTTTCTTGAGTATTTGACAATGAAATAAGACATGTTGTTATTTTGAATTCTTGTTCATGCATTTGAAGACTTTGGGAATTGACAGGTACACCTTGTGAGCATGCCATTGCAAGCATATACCATGCAAAAAAGCACCCAAAGAATTATGTTGCCCATTGGTATAGGTCTAGCACATATTTGAAAGCCTATCAATACCCCCTTCAACCATTATTTTGTCAAAAGCAGTGGAAACTCCTACAAAAGCCTATACTTGAACCTCCTACAATTAAAAACAGAGCAAGCAGACCAAAAAGAAAAAAAAAAGAAAAAGAAAAAAAGAAGAAGAGATCGAGATGAACTAAGAAAAGAGGAAAGCTTTCCAAAAAAGGGTTATTTATGACATGCAACTTGTGCAAAGTTGCTGGACACAACAAAAATGGTTGCAAAAAGAAGGCAGATTCGATGCAAAGTATTCTGGTTCATATAATTTCTTGTAAACTTTCTATTTCATTATATTCTTTTTTATTAATACAAAATCATTAACCAAATTCATGTCTCTATTGTACAAGGCTTCATAGTCATGATATGTAAAGTCAAGGAAGAGAATACAAAGAACACAAGATACCCAAGCACATCCAGTAGATGTGGTCAATTCTGGTCCTTGTATTTTATAGCCACTTAGACGACCAAACATGCTAAATGCTTCAGGGTTTGGTTTATTCAATGATATAAGGACTGGCCAAGTCATATGGAATGTAAGTTACATTTAATTTTTAGACATAGATTATTGGTTAATTATGTGCAATAAGTTAATTGGAATAATCATTGGAATTGATCTTATTTTTCATTTGATATTAGCTTGGACAATCAAATGCTCAAGTCATTATACTAGCACAGCAAGGACCAAGTCATAACAGGAAAGGAAATACATACACAAGCATACATGCAGGAAGGCAAAACCATGGTGTAATTATTCAAAGCCAGAATTCTAGTATCACTAGAAAAAGGATAAGGGGGCATCTTAATTGAAATTTGGATTATGATGCTGATTGAATGAAACTTTGGAAGGAATATGTGATTCTTTTTATAGATTTTTCATTACTTTTAGAATGTTGAAGAGAGTTAGAAGATTTTTTTTTAAACCTTTTTTTAAAATTTGTTTTCTCTTGGTGGAACTATCAATTGCTTAGGGGATATGAGCAACATTTTGACAAATATATTTTTCTCTCCACTTGATTTTTTGTCTTCACATCATTGTTATTGTCCTTATAATATATTTTTCTGCATAATTTGATGATCAAGATCAAGAGAAAAAAGTATAAAACAAATTAAGAAGTTGGAGAAAAATTTTAAAACCTAGATCAAGAATCATGAGAAAAATGTTTAAAGAAAAATACAGATTCATGATTTTTTGAATAATATTGATCACATTACAATATAATAATAATAATAATAAACAAACTATCTAGTCCAATTTATGTATTGTGACTATAGTATAGCACAAACAACAAATTAAATCCTACAACTAAGAGCACTTTTACATAAATAAGTTATTCTTCTTTTTCACTTGTTTGGTCCTTTATAATTCAACCTTCAAATCAATCCTGCAAGTTCTTCTTCCAATGAAGTGTCACCGTATGGTTTAGATATATGGTCCTTCTCCATCACTTTTGCAATCCTCTAAGAAAACTAAAGAGCTTTAGGATGTAAGTCATTTTCAAAGCCACACTAATAATGGTAAATTAGAGAGTTCTTAAAAGTATTTCGAACATGAGATATCTGCTCTGCATGGCTGAAAATATTTTTGAAGATCCTTATAACACATATAACTAAAACTACAAAAGCAATAAGCATGTCCTAGTGAGCAGAAATCACCACTTTACATGCAGGAAATACACAATGAAATCATATTTAGTAATAATTAGTGCACTCACAAGTTCATGTTTTTAAGAAACTCAAGATTTTCAAATGGCATAAGTTGTTTTTAATCAGAATTATCAACTAAGCGACTACACGAACATGATTCTATATGCAAAGCGTTAACAGGAAACAACTAAAAATTGAGTTAGAAGCAAAACTGCAGTAAACTGGAATAGACCATAGACCTTTTTCATGTAAGGATAAATAACCCATTGATAAACCAAGAAGTCCCAGAGGACGAATAAATCACTAAAGAGCAAAAACAAGCTGCTCAGATAACAGAGACCAAGATCAATTGACGAAGTTCATGAAAAACAAACTCCAATGTACTGGAGAGTTGATTCTCTACTAAGGAAAATACAACAAGGAGTGACACCAAAAAATATTCTGATAATAAATATGTAATTAATTTTCAAAAAGAACTAGATAAAAGAAAATTCCATGTTGATTATCCTCAAAAATCTTTTCTTATCGAATGATCAAAAGAAGGAAAAAGAATCATCATATGCTGATCTCATATTATAATATGGATGGAATCTGCAAGGCAAAGAGGTAAAAGGAATCAAATTGAAATGGAAGAAACAAAATTCAGGCCATGCAAAACATAATGAAATGATTACAAAATCACATACAACAAAGTGAAAATCAGAACTAAAGAACCAATATGATACAGGGTAGGAAAACAAATACTAGGAGACTTAATTAGACAATGGATCATTTCATATAACATATATGTAATAAAACATATAAGTTGACCTAAAGACAAAGACAATAAATAGAACATCTAACTCAATGTAAAGGTCAAACATACTGCTACATTAGATACTGACAAACCCTTTATTATGAGTTGCAAGGGACCAAACTTCATGACTATGTATGAGTAACCCTCCAAAGAAGTTGGGAAATTCGGCAAGCCCATCATCGAGGGTGATGGAACCCTCAAATAAACAAGGGCAAGAGCACAACAATACCAAACCCCATCATTATGAATAAAATTACTGAGAGAAATGTCACTAGTCCCAACTAATCAATCCTATAATAAAATTGGAGACAAAGAAGGCTTTCTAAGTTATTTACTAAAATATGTCCAATAATTCTTCTAAAATCACACAGGAATTTGATAGAATCCCTTGCCAATAGAGATGAGCTACTTTTTCAATACCCTAGTTCATACTTAGTTAAATATAATGGCATACTCATAATTAATACTCCTTTAATAAAAATTCAAGAGTTAAGGGACGACAGGATGATTAGGACATTCATCCAATTCAAAGTACAATCCCAAAGATGAAAACTCCATTAAGGTTGTGATAACAAAGGCCAATGTTATCATTAATCTTATTGGTTTGTATCCCACATACCTTTAGCAATTTGCTATTTCGTATATGGAATTTTATACTCACGAGACTACTAATGAAAAAGGTGTATGAAAGTAGAAATTATATTTTTGAAGAGGTGACCAATCATATGGCCACAAATTTGTAGTACGAAGTTCTTGGAAATTTTCATTTATTCTCCAATTTGATAATTCATATCGAAAAAAAAAAAATGAACTACAAACCTAGATGTCGATTAGACTACATTCAAGCAGAATCGCTGCAAAGAAAAACAAGAAAAATTACATTTGTTTATGGCAAGAGAAGACACAGTTTGGATTCAACATTGTGTCTAGGTCAATTTCATATTAGCCTAGGAATTCCACGTTACAGAAAGGAAAACATTACAAAAAGTTGTAATAGGTATCAAGTAGTAATCGGAATGCAGCATTAATACGATTCAGTTGCCATCAAATGATATTAAAAAAACAATAGTGATCGAGAATCCATAAATTAAAGCAATGATGGAAAGAGAAAAGAACCCTAACTCAAAGAATTGGTGGAATTCGATATATTTTTGAAACAAGATGAACAAATTTCGATATATTTTCAAAACAAGATGAACAAATACCCATGTTGGATGAATGGAAGAGGCAGGTGAAAGAAGAAGAATCATGAGGAATTATCCAAACATGAAGAGAAATCAATGGGCTTTTAAAATATTGCTTATCGAGCGGTGAGTCATTATTTGAGAGACTGAGTTCTATGTGATGTACATATCATTCTGTGGTCAAAACACATTGTTATATAGAGCGTGTTTATCAATTGCTCTTCAAATTAGATTAATCACTGTCTCAAGAAGTTATGTGGACAATCTGAAATGAATGGAGGGCTTAATAAATAAAATGATAGTTCAAGGTTTTAATTGGAAGATTGAATCAAGTTAAAGGGCTTAATAATACATTAAGCCTTTTTTTTGGGCTTTTGTTGAGTTTCTTGGAATCAAGAAAAAATTGGAAGAAAGTTGGATTCTTTTTCATTAGAAACCATGGATTTCGTTAAGCATTTATATTCTCATTAGTTTTAATTTTTTCCTTTTATTCTGCTACTGCTCCAACTGTATTCCTATATAAATCTTCCACCAGTTTTCACGCAGAATAGTTTGGTCTTTTCCACAGTCGCAGACGTCTTTCATAAGTCCACTCTTGTACACTTAGAGAGAGACAGAGAGAGATTGCGCGAAACTTGCGGTTGAATTTCTGATCATCAGCGCGCTTCGTTTACCGGGGGAAATGAAAAGTTTTTTCTTTTTCTTTTTTTCTTTTAAAATAAATCCTTGAGTTTTCTGTGTCGGTTATGTTTCCATTGAATTTGAAGACAAGTTTTGGGTTGCTCCTGGTTTGAGTTTTCTTGAAGTTTAGGGGAACGAAAACTGGGTTTTTGTTGGCGAAGTTTTGATTTGACTTGGGTCTTGGAAAGAAAATCTCACCGGAATCCTGGTTTCCCGGTGACCGGAGAAGGGAAAAAAAGTTAAATTGAAAAACAATTTTTATTTTTCTATTTTTATCCCTTTAGGAAGGAAAGGGAAGAGTTTATTATTTTTTTTTTTTCCAAAAAAAAATCGTGAGTTGTCTAAACGTCAAATAGTAGTAATCTTGTTTGTGTTGTAGACCGGTTTGTTTTCTATTTTATCAAAGGAAAGAAAAAATTGGAACAATCCCGTTAATTTCTCTCACCCTCTCTCAACATTTCTCTCTCCATCTCCTCTGTTTTTCCTCTGTTTTCTTTCCTTCTGAGCTTTTTTCATTCTCTCATCCCAGGATCAGAAGGAGAGAGAATCGGTGAAATCTCTCGCTTCTCTCTCTTTTTTCCCTTCAATCCTCTCTCCGGGTGTCTGTCTGTGTGTTTCCCCATTTCAAGAATCATGATTTTGGACAAGGGTTCTACGCAAACAAACCTTGAATGTTTCTTGGGTTGTGTAACACCAGTGGCCGCATCCCAATCTCTAAGCAAGGTTTGGAATTTGTTTGTTTTCTCCTAGAATATTTGAAATTCCTGTTAATGTTGGAATTAATGTAGACAATTATGATGATGTGATGTTGGTTTTTTTTGGAATGATTTTTCCTGCAGAGTGAGATGAGGAATCTTAATAGGCTCTGGCATCCATGGGAAAGAGAGAAAGTTGAATACTTCACCTTGAGTGACCTTTGGAATTGTTATGATGAATGGAGTGCTTATGGGGCCGGTGTTCCTATCAGTCTGGACAATGGAGAAACATTGGTTCAGTATTATGTGCCATATCTCTCTGCAATTCAAATCTTTACCAGCAATTCATCTGCACAATGTTTAAGGTATGAATTTGTTTACATTTTTTTCAGATTTCATTTCATTCTGGGCAAACACATGCTTGATATTTCTTGTCTTCATAATAATTTGTTATAGCCCAGAATTATCTAGTTTATTTAAAGTTTTCTTTATTGCTTCATCTAGTCTAAATAAGTGAGATGGCTTCTTTTAGTGGTTAAAGTTATATTTAATTTACATATAATGATGCCCCAAAATTTGGTTCTGACCTTTTACTTTTGTAACTGAAATGCTTGGATCCCGGAAAGAAGCGACATTTATTTGTTTTCTGCCGACCGTTGCGAAACGTCAATTGTTTTTTAATTCTTTAATCAATTTCCAGTTCTTAAGATTTTTGACACAATTTGATCTCTGTATAAACTTGTAGAGAGGAGACGGACTCAATATGCGAGACAAGGGATTCATTTAGTGACTCTTTCAGCGATGAGAGTGAGAGCGAAAAGCTGTCAAGATGGGATGGATGTTCTTCTGAGGAAGGAGATAGTCTTAGCCACTTGAATGATAGATTGGGTTATCTCTATTTTCAGTATTTTGAAAGATCTACTCCTTACGGAAGAGTTCCTCTCATGGACAAGGTAACTTTTCTTTATTTTTGCCCCTTATGATAATAATCCTGTTCTTGGTTCTAACTTTAATTGTGTTTTGTTTGTTCTTTACTTGTACTAAGAATTACAGCCTTTTTTTACCTTTCAATTCTAGTCCACAAATCAAGAATATTGTGATACCGGTTGTAGATATGTTGGAATCATGTAAATTCATTTTGATGATAAGCATCTTATAAAGATCTTGAGGACTTTTGACTTTGGAATATGGATTCACAAGAAGGTTTTTTCCTCTCCAGTTCTTTTCTGGAATTATTAGTCCTGTCAGTCATCCATCTTTTTCTGATTCCCTCACTCCCTTTCTCTCTCTCTCTCTCTCTCTCTCTCTTTCTAATTATTTACAGCATGGCTTCTTTAGTTTTGTAAGGTTAGTGAAGAATATACCCAAGCTTTTGCAGTAGTGGTTTCTAATTATGTTTTCTGTTTGATGTGCAAAGCAAAATGATTCAGTGTGTACCATGCGGAATGAAGTTTGTATCTTGCAGTGACCCTTTTTCGGCTGGAACTGACATTCTTTTTCTTTCATCCTCTGGCCATTTTTTGGTTCTTGAGTTCAGATTTCTGGCTTAGCTCAAAGATACCCAGGACTAATGTCTTTGAGAAGTGTAGACCTTTCACCTGCTAGTTGGGTGGCAGTGGCTTGGTAAGGCTTTCTTTACAATCTAATTATCTCTTTGACTCTTGGTATAGCATATAATCTTGGGTCCCCTCCAACTATGAAATGGAAACATTTTCAAATTTGCACCAAGTGGATCAAAATCGTTTCACTTTTCTGCCATCTTGTCTATATATCTTGATAATGTTCTCTACCTTTGGTTTGTACCGCTCTTGATGTGAACAATATTCAGGTATCCAATATATCATATTCCAATGGGAAGAACCATTAAGGACTTGTCCACATGCTTTCTCACATACCACACTCTTTCTTCTTCATTTCAAGGTTAGCAACTCAATCTTTATATTCTCTTTTGATTTTTTTTTCTTCCGAAATCTATATTCCGTTATCACTCTCAAAAAGTTCATAATAGGGCACTAAGCATATACCTGCTCGCTCACTCACTCGCACTGATAATGAATTATTATTATTCTCTCCTCCCACAGATGCTGACCTTGAAGATGACAGAGTAGAAAGTCTGGGAAAGAAAAGAAAGGAAGGAGAAGGCATTCCTCTACCCCCATTTGGTTTGGCCACTTATAAGATGCAAGGCAACGTGTGGGTATCTGACCGGAGTGGTAGGGACCAAGAGAGGCTGGTGTCGCTGTCGAGCGTGGCGGATTCATGGCTAAAGCAACTAGGGGTCCAACACCATGACTTTAACTACTTCACGGGGATTCGTCGTGGCTGAAAACCACCACCATTGTAAAGAAGGAACATATCTCTGCAAGAAGGTGGATTTGACTTCAACATCCTCCCTCCTCTCCTTTTGGCTCTAAAACTGTGTTCCTTTTGTTTATACTTGCCTTGCAAAAGAGTTTCAAAAAGAAAAACAACGGCCTAGTTTTAGTGCTTTTTCATGTTGAAGAGAGACTTTGACATATTAGGCCCGTTCCTCACTCACTCAAAAGCTACTACTACTACTGCTGCCTCTGCTAATTTGCCTCCTTCACCCCTTCGCATGGTAATCGACATAACTTTTTCTGTCTACTTTTTTTGAGTTTGGTCAAGTCCCCTTCTTAGAGAGATGGCAAAAAAACAAAAAAAAAAAAAGAAAAGAAAAGAAAAAAATGTTGAGATGAAAGAGAGATGTCTACTACTTAGCAAGAACGTGTTCTTGTTGTTTCCCTTTTGGGAGCCTTTTTTTCTTTTTAATCAACTGTAATCTATGTGATGAACACTTTGATTCCTTGAATGGAAAACCTTCTGTACATGATATTTTACCTAATCTCTTCTTCTCCCCTTTTCTGTAAATTGAAAAGCTTCCTTCAAGTCATACTACTGCACTTTTAGAAGTTCATCTTGAGATATACGTATAATCTCAAGCAATGGTAAAGTTATCTGGTGTGTACGCCACAGATTGATTTTGACTCCCACGTGTGAAAAATAAAATGGTTTAGTCAGTAGGAGTAGTAGTACTGACATGATTTGTGGAGAACTCGCGAGACCACAGCAAAAATAAGTGGGACCTCATCCTGAGAAAACCTGCCACCAATATTCCTTTTTATTTTTTATTTTTATTTTTATTTTTATTGGATGCGTCCTCATCGAAACCTCATTCATCGTAAACATCCTTATCTCGCTCTTACGAGAGAAACCACCCGATTCCGCATTTCCATGCCAATCAATAATGCCACTACTATCGTAACTATTCATGGAACAAAAGTTTTGAGAATGGACTAAAACTTTACTATCATGAATTAGTGTATGTTAAGTCAATTGATGTAAGTTCATATTACATTTAATGTTAGAAATTTTTTATTAATTTAAAAAATTAGATATTTATTTTTGAATAATTAAAAAAAAAAATATCCTGATGAAGGGAGTATTGTTTTTTTTATTTTGTACAAATTTAACTACTTTCTCAATTTTATATAAAAATTAAAAATGTTATTGATCAATTTTAATTTAACCGGTTGGAATTTTAAGTTGATATCGGAGAATAATATATTTAATTGCAAATGGAAATGATTTAATATGGTTAAATATCTCTTATTATATTATTAACTCACGTTAGAATAAGCCTGATTTGGATATTAAATTCTTGTTATTAATTTAGTTAGAAAGAAAATTCTTAGATTATTTGAAATAAAACTGATTTTTAAAAAACAAAGAAATAATATATTATATACTAGTAATTGTTTTATTCTACTTCGAGTCAATTTTAAGAATAAAGTTTGATTTAAATTTTTTAATATAATAATTCCATTTTTTTTTATTATAAATTTATAACTAATTAATTTATGAAATTATATACTTTATTCTACACTAATTTTGGTATAATTTTTTTTTTTTTTTTTTGGTTCCTTCAATCTAATCTAAACTCCTATTGAAGGAAAGTAGTTGCTTAATTTCCTTTCCTCCACAGTAGGACATAAATCAAGGAAGGACTGCATGCAAATCTCTTGAAATATTACTACACTTTGGATAATCTTACTTCACCTTTGATGTATATAAAATCTTCCCAAAATCTTTGAAATGTTCTAATTAATTGTTGTAAAATCAGTATCTTTATTACTCATTATTTTGTTTTATAAAACTCCACCCAAACCTAATTTATGATATAAAAAATAAATTAATTAATACTCACAATGAATCATTAATTAGTTTATGTGTTGATAAATTTTATATTGAATAGAATTTTTGTTCGAGTAATAATAAAACAGTTTCATTTATGATAGGATGATTGTAACTTAAAACAGTGATGCAATATCTCACATGAAGAACAAGTTGTCAAAGAGACAGTTCTTTGATTGGCAAGCATTTGATGCATGAGATGACAAATCAAGCTGAAAAAATGTTTTGTTAGAGGGCAGTTGAAACTGCTGCAAAAACTTTAGATGTGTTTGAAATAAAAAATAAAAAATTAAATTCTTTTAAAAGTCAAGATTTCAAAGTGTATGTAGTAGACCTTTTGATTATTGAGATATATCCCATTAAGTTTCTGACTGAACCCACAGGTTTTTGCTTCCCCAATGTTGACTTTCAATTCTGCAGGTTGCCAAATAAAAGAATATTAAAAAGATCCTGCCCAAAGTAAATTACATTGGAAAAATTGTATTAGATGAAAATTTAACATAGTATGAGAGTAAAAGGTTGTGTCTTCATCCATTTATTGTGTGATGATCCATATATTCTAAGAGCATTACCTTTGATATCGAGATAAGTTATAATTTCAAGCTTTTAACATGGACAACTAACAAGTAATTAATCATAAATATTTGAAATTACAAATGAATATTAGAATCTATTTATCACATTTTGTATTTATTTCTTAAGTCATCAATAATAACTATACATGCATGGTTTTGCATATAAATATATATATATATATATATATATATATATATATTTATATATTATTAATAAAATAGATATACTAAATCCTATAATACTTGATCTTTATCCGATAATGTATATGATTATATTTAGTGGTATTAAAGATATGATAGAATAACCTGAGTCGAAATGGAAACTACTTATCTACTCCGGTTCTTCTAATCCCCTTTCTATATCATCTTCTACTCCACCATAAAAAGATATATTAAATTATACTTTATCTAAATCGAATAATATATATTATTTTATTGTATTAGATAACACTGAAGAGGTTAGAATATCCGAATCCAAACTTATTGATATCTATCAATTTGATCAACTGTCTCGACAGTGCAGTAATTCTCTTAGGTATATCTAAATATAGATAGTACTCCCCTATACACCTTTCTACATCCAATGGATAGATAAAAAAATAAATATAATTATGTACATCGAAATTAAATATAAAATATTATTGCACATGTTTCATGACCAAACACTTTGTACATTGGCTTCCCTAAATTCTGCGAACATCTTCTATAAGATGATGGAGGAAACTTACATCTTCAACAGAATTCGTTCCATAGCTAGCCACCCATATTCTTTTCTATATTTTCGTGTAAGCTTTGCCAATCAAATACTAGAAACAAATTAATATATAACAAATGAGGTCAAAAAAGGTTAACGTAAATGATGATCAAAACATAGAACTTGTCTTCTTTTCTTGATAAAATTTTGTTTAGATTCGATTCTTTTTTTGCTTTTGTTTTATATATGCTAAATAGACAACCACTGGAACCAACCATCGATCTCTTCTTCCTTAAAGGAAAGGTAATGAGTACAAGAAAAATATGGTCCACTTAATTTTCCCTATGGAATGGAACAACAATCATGAACTGCTATGGTTTATTCATACACATGCGTCTTCTTACCATTTGATGATCGATGCTTCTTTCATCATTTTAGGGACATGGGCTAATGCAAACAATATTTTGTTATCCAATCTAAATCATCTTTGTTGTTTATGCGAGTTTGAGCTAACAATTATTTACATACCATGTTCTTTTGTATCCCCTTTGGGATATTCTCTTTAATCTAATCTATTCTCCTCCACATACAAATTAAGACAGATCGAGATATTGAGGTAATATATAAATAAGTAAGATTATTGCTTGAAATTATTTAATTAGCATTGTAATTATGGAGCTAGCTAGTTAGGTTTCACATTGGGAATTCAAGGCTATATTGACTGATAGAAATTTCTTGATTGCTTTCTGATGGAATTAGGGTTTAAAATAATCGGTTTCTTTAAAAGATAAATCTCGATTTTTGATAAATACTATTATTTCTCGATTAAGTTATTTTACCAACCATACTGATCGTGAAAGATGAGATTAAGTAGAGATAAAAAAGATTTTGACAGATGGAGCAATTAATCTAAAATAGTTCTTGTAAATCGGTAAGTTGTTTGAGAAATCTTATGATGAAGATATACAGATTTGTGATTGCTGTCCTCATTTTGTGTTGTCTCCTAGCAAATGAGCCATGTCTCACATGCAAGGTCCACACATGTTACCAACCTGCCAAGGATTCATTGCTCAAACCCCACACACATTGACTTCAAAGCATACTGAGTATGACTTCGTTCCTTCTTTTTCAGTGCATCAATAAAGAAATTGATGCAGATGATACCACAAGCTTATCCGGAAAACATACTTCACATTTATCATAAAAGTTCTAACTTCTAGCCAAAAGTAATTCTCATAATATAAAATAATCCCAAGAGAGTGTGGCTGTCAAATTTAGTGGAAATTTTATATTTCTATTTCAGGATGTATGATAATGAATGTATGTATATATATATACACACAAAATTTATGTGCTACTAGTCAAAACGACGTCATTTTGGCATGAACAGTGTTGAAAACCTAACCAAAACAATGTCGTTTTGATCCGTAGCACACAGCAGCATTCATATATCTATATATTCGGTTTTGCTAAGGCACGCTCCAACCATTACCGTAACGGAATTTTTGCTACAGTGTTCATGCAGCCAACCAAGTGGAGCAAAAATTCCGTTACGGTAACAGTTGGAGCGCATTAAGGCACGCTTTGGAGCCCACCTTAGCAAATCCGTATATATATATATATATATATTAATGCTGTTATATTTAAAATGAATTAAATTAAATATTTTTAATAAAATTTACCGAAAGCATTTAATTCCGCATATTCTTAGGGAATAGTATTTTATATCTTTGCACTTATTGAGCTTTTTATTAAATTTTAGTATATAAAGTAGTAATAAACTATTTAATCTTGTGTTCCTTTCTTAATCTTCTCAAAGCATGAGTACTCTCTCTCTCTCTCTCTGGCACTCAAGAAAAGAGCTAAAGTATATATTATCAATTAAATTTTAGAATAAGTATTTATATTCTTGAAAAAGTAACTTATTAATGTGAAATGGAAGAATAAGGGTTTATATATATATATATATATATATATATATATATATATATATATATGTATATGTATATTTCTTAAAAAAAGATAAATGCATCCTCTCTCTCTCTATAGCTCCCTATTGATAGATATTTGTTTGAAAACAATATGAACAAATTGTTCGACATTAACAAAATATATATATTCTAGATTGGATATTTCTTATTATAATTGTCAGATTTATTTAATACATTCACAAAATGACAATGATTGATTTTTCACTTAATTATATATAAAAAAAAACAATATAACAAAAAAAAAGAAGAAGCATATGTTAGTGCAAAAAGGGATAGTGCAAGCAACTCCTTGCAAACCAACTTGATCTACACATTATATATACACTACACATGGGGTAATTGTTACTCGTGAAGTCAAGAAAGAGTTGGAAAAAGAGTGCTAGCTACCTAATGGTCCTTTACTTTAAATATCACTAATTTAAAGAATTGTGTATTCCACTTGGTTACCAAATATGAAGCTTCCCCATAGACACACACACATGTTGATAACCAGACTTATTGGGAATTTCTAAATATAGAGCGTGCTTAATTAGTGCTTTGTTGATTGGATCTCAACACAAAAAATTAGGTGATGTGTAATCTCTAATTATTCCAAACCACTCTGGCCTTAAGGTGACAACTTAATTAGTGGGATCAACTATTAATTGTGAGATGAGTTAATGTGTGTGATTATCTAATACCACTTACTAAGGCAGTGCATTTCGGATTGGGTGATCCATTAAGAAGCCCATATAGTTAACCAAATTAGTATATCATTATACATATTATATATATAAAGAGATTAAACAAACTTGGAAATGGGGTCAAAAGACATAATTTTTATTTATAATTGATGGAAAAGGATACGGTTAGGAAAGATATGCATATATCATGTGGATGATCGCAATGATGCAAATCAAAATAAACCCGGTTCACAATTTTCAAATTAAATGTTGGATAAGATTTTTTTTTTTTTTTTTTTTAAAAAGGGATAATAGACAAAAGAAAAATTCATAGTGTAGTGATAGTTTTTTAATTTTTATTTAGTATTACTTCTATTTTTTATTGTTATATTAATATTCACATATATTATTGACTTTCCCTTCCCCCCCCCCCCCCTCAGGTTTCACTATAGGATATTTCTTTTTTTTCAATATTAATTTAAATTATTTAATTGCTTATAAAACATTTATACAAATCTAAGTTTTTAATATATGTGAAGGAGAGGGTAGTAAGTAAATTTTGATTTTCTTTAAACGTGGGCCAGCAGTAACGGCCCATATCAATTGTCTCTTTTCAAGCCCAATAATGACTTTCGGCTATAAGGGGAGCAACTGCAAAAGGAACTTATCAAAATGGATTTGGGCCTCAGAACCCCTTTATTTTTTATAATTTTTTTAAAAAAATAAATAAATTTTTTTTAGAATAATTTTTTTAAAAAAAGTTGTTAATGAATTTAGTTATTTGAATTATTTGTTTATGTAGAAGTGTTTATATTTAAAAGTTTTTAAAGAAATAAATTTCAAATATTAAGAATTATATGTATTGTGGTTGTGAAGATTGTAACTTAAATGTATGTCCTTTCTTTCAAGTTATTATTTGGCATTGGGTTAAACTTTGCATTTATGTGACATTATTTTGAGTCCAAGACCTAATTATTATCTTATCTTTCCCCACAGTTGATATGTTTAAAATTAGTTATGCATATTTATTTTTTGTAATAATATTTTTTATTTGGAATTGCAAATTAATAAACTTAGGAAAATTAATTTTAATTTTAAAGATATTATATGGAACCCAGTAACCGTGAAAGGTTGGTTTCATCATCTAATTCTATTTTGGTCTGAGATACAATGTCTCAAATCTATTATTGTCTCTATGTCAAAAAAAATATTATAAATTGACAATAAATGTTTAAGTCTATCCTCATCGATACACATACCAATTCTAATATGGATGGGTATCACATGAGCATATGTAGTCTCATTTAGAAAGAGTTTTGATGGATATAGATTAAAAAGGTAGTTTTGGAGACCTAATTGATATATTTAAAAGTGCATTTCCTGGTGAATGTCTCATCACTAACAAGGTTATTGTGGCAACTGAGCTTTTCCATTGGTTAGACTAGAAATGGCTATGGTGAATGAGATTCAAATTTCATGGATTTGAAACTGGATATGGCCTCATATGAATCTCTCTGTTTTTTTTTTTTTTTGGTCATTTCTATGAATATGTAATACAGATATTTCCTGAGCCTTGTCCTTCTTTCTTTTCTTCTCTGCTGAAGAAATTCTTTAACTGGTAAACTACCCTTCAACACAGTACGGTAAAAGCAGAGGATCTCTCTCCTCTAGATGTGTATAATTCAAAGCAAAGAGATATCCTTCCCAGCAGATCGTTTTTTAAGTTCTTTGAGGGTTAAGTAAATATGCCAGTGAATGAAAATACTTACATTGGCCAAAAATTCTCCTGTTTCAGAGGAGGGGATAAGTAGCAAGTAACTAAAGGCTATTGAAATAACAGATTGTAAGCTGGCAGATCCTCTATTCTATGAACATCTTCTAACGACAATTCCCTCTCCAATTGCGTCCTTGTAGCTCGTAAAACCTCCTGGTATAAGGGGAAACAATGTGAAAACTTTCAAATAAATTTAAGCTAAGGAAATTTGGTAAGCATTCTCTTGTTCTGGATAACAACATGAGAGAGAGAGAGAGTACGTTGAACTCCATATATGAAGCGTGCATAGCAAGCCATTGTGCATCCATCATTGCAAATGATATGCAGTATAATATGTCAAATGCATCTTCATTGTCTGGAAATTGTTCAATGAAAGATTGAACAGTGAGTCAAGCATCAGATCAAGAGTTCTGCAAGGAATATATATATATACGGATTTAATAATGCGCGCTCCAACCGTTATCGTAACGGAATTCTTGCTACAGTGCTCATGCAGCCAACCAAGTGGAGCAAGAATTCCGTTACGGT
>JAOXNR010000029.1:1481054-1499210 GCA_028571225.1 Parsonsia alboflavescens
GAGAGAGAGAGAGAGAGAGAGAGAGAGAGAGAGAGAGAGAGAGAGAGAGAGATGATGTGTGTTGGTGAATATCATATTAGTAGTATTCGTATTCTTGTGGATCAAGAGGTCAAAGAAAGGGACTGTCCGGCCACCTTTTTTATCTACATGAAATTATTGATGGGCTTCTTCAAATCATTTTTATTCATTCCAAAGGTTGATATCATCCTCCATCCCCATCACATATGTCCACCCCACAACTCACCTTAATCAATGGAAACAAAAAACATGGAATTTGATTTGCTGGTGAAATACATTCGCATGAAGTTGGTGTTTATACCTATGTTTTCCAAAAAAAAAAAAAAAAAATCCTTAATCAAGACATAACTCATTCGATAAAATATGATTAAAAGGTCATGACATTGCATTCAATAACCTGACTCAACTGATCAGAAATGCTCGTGACTTATAATTCATGAGTTCAATTTTTTTTTCTTATCCAATTTAATCTCATGTCAACTTTTTCGTCTCGAGTCCATTTCCACGACCCCACTCGACGTATGTGTTAAACAAATAATACTCTCCTCATTCAAAATTGAATGTCCTTATTTCTATTTTGATTCTTTCGATATTAAATAACTTATTTCTTAAATTAATTAAATTTTTCTAAAGAAATAAACATGACAATACTAAAAAAATATTAAATCAAATATTTTTTTAAATTTTATATAAATTAAAATATAATATTCAATTGCAGACGAAAACTCGTAATAATAACAAAGATAGCTAGATTTTTGGCAAGGAAGATGTGCTAGGAGACTTATAAATAATAAATTTAGAAGGAAAGGAAGGAGTGGACCAGGGAAATGTGCGGATTCGCACCGCCCCCCACAGACACCCTTATGTTAGTTGACTTTTAGTGGTAAGTATTTAGGGAGGACAATACCACTGACTGACAATTTTGAATTATACCACCGAAAGTGGCAAACCTCAACCAAACGTGGAGAGCTTATAAGGTACTTCCCAAGCCCTCTCTTCTTAATTCTTTTAATTTAATTAATAATTCTCTTTCCTATCCAAATTTTTTTACTCACGTCTCTTTTTCCTCTAGTTTTTTATTATTTATTTAAATAATTAATAGAATTAGTCACATTATTTTCTACTCTAATTAGAGAAAAAAAAAGGTTTTTCAATAACAAATTAACTATTCCTTGCAAAAGAAAATAAGTTTATAAATTGAAAGAAATGAAGAAAAAAAATTGTAAACCATAATTTATGATACTAATTACCAACCGAGTATAGTTTTTACACAAAGAGAAAAAAAAAGGAGGTCAAATGATATAGAAAATGTAGATAGAGAAAAGAGAAAGGACAATAGTTAAAAAAAATAATATATATATATGTATATATATATATATATATATTGAATACTTTTTATTTTGTATATCTAATTTAGATCCACACTTCAGTAAGTGAAGTAACGAGTACAAAGATCACTGGTCTCGGTTTGATTCAATTGACTTAACTTTAGGTGGATTGAGAGATCTATATTCATACATTTGGAATTGCTTATATAGAAATTTTTATTTTTATTTTTTAATTCAAAAGGTGGGTTTGATTTTAATTAAGTTATCACATTATTAATTTAGTTGGTGGGAAAATCATGACTTAGTTCAATTTTAAATTAAAAATATTTGTATTTTAAAAGAGTGTTCAAATTAATCGGATGAAGATTATAAAATAATAAACTTTATTTAATTTGTTATTAGTGAAAGCCTAAATTTTGATACACAAGCCAAAGCACCACGAGAAGTACTAAAGCAATAATAGTGCTGAATTTGGACTTCATTAGTGTTAGACAAAATGTTTAAGTTTGATTGCTTATAATAACCGGCCGTTTATTGGTTTTCTTCTTATCTAAATGCTGTTTTGAATTTATCTCAACCATCTTCCCTTTCTAGTTTTTTCATTCCAAAACAATTGCTTCACCAAAAGTTAGGCAAAATAGCCAATTTCATCCCCGATTATTGCATTTTAAGTCAATTAAGTCCCTCTTTATTGTATTTTTTTGTATATCTTTAAGTCCTCAAAACTTTTTATGTTTCAGCCAATTAAGTTCTTTTTGCCTAAAAATGAGTTATTCAAGTAAGTCAACGACGAATTTCTTATTTTTTGTCAATCAATTAGGGACAAAAATGAAACTTCATTATTCAACTAACTTTCCCCTTTACCAAATTAATAATCCATCCAATTTTTTGTGGTGGTGGGTTGTGATGTGAATCGCACAAAATTAACACCAAGAAGGATTCCTTCTAGTGTTGCTGTTTAATTAGCATTTTTTAACCACAGCAAATAGTTGGATAAAAAAGGAGAGTGAGAAGTCATATTTTGCTTGATATTTTCATATTTTATGGCAAAGAAAGCGGTGCTTGTTGGGTGCAACTACCCAAGAACCAAAGCTGAGCTCAAGGATTGCATCAGTGACGTTTGTCTTATGTACTGCTGCTTGGTTGAGCGTAATGGCTTCTCCGAAGATAACCTGATTGTCCTCATAGAACATATCCATTCTACACCTAACTAATCCTTGTATTTGATTGATATGGCTAAAGAATAGATTGGATAAAGCATCATAAGAACAATTAGAGTCAAGAGCATGGCTTTGGACTCAAGAACATCAGACTGTCCAAGATGCCCCCGAAGGATTCATCGTCTTGAAAACAAGAGTGGGTGAATTAGGGATTTGGTGAAGGGGAAAGCTAGTTGAATAATGATGTTCCTTTTTTGCCCCTAATTGGTTGACAAAAAATAAGAAGTTCCTCTTTAACTTGCCTTAATAAATCATTTTTAGGCAAAAAGAAATTAATTGACAGAAACATAAAAAGTTTGAGGACTTAAAAGAGATAAAAAAAATAAAGAGAAATTTAATTGGGTTAAAATGCAATGATTGGAGGAGAAATTGGCTATTTTGCCTCAAAACTTATCCCAAAACTCTTGGCAAGCACGATTTCCTCCTCAAATGGTATATCAATAAGCAGTCCCGTCTATAATTCAAAAGTCATATATATAGCTCATTGTGATTGGAAAGGAGATACTTCCCGCAAATTGCATTCTTTGTCAAATCATGAAAACGGAGCCGAAGGGATCCTTAGAGTTAAAATTTAACTCTTTCTTTTTTAATATATAATTAAAAAGTCATAAGTTAGAGTACTTAATTTAGAAGTCAAATACTTCTATGTTAATCTTTTTTGCTTTTTTTTACACCCATCACACTCCTTCTTTAACCCTCCTCCATATATCCTCCCTTTTCATCTCAAATATTATTGCTTACTTTCAATCTAGCAAAACTTGACTGCTTATTTGAGTACCAACACCAATTCTGACCCCAAAAAATTGTAAGAAAATATTAGGATGATAGAATATTATATAGTGCAATTGTAGTTGTATATATTGACACTTCCATCTTCAAAAATATCTTCACAATAAAATAACAATATCTTGTCTTAAATATCTTCTCACACAACTACTATATATATATAATGAGAGAGAGAGAGAGAGAGTGGGGGTGGACCTGAGAAGAACAATTGGGTGCAGATGTCCGAGGTTTGGGTTATAATTGGGTACCATTAACCATATGAAATTGAAGAGTACCTTCGTTTTGCCTTTCTCTTCGTCCTCAAGATTGGATAGTGGCCGCAGTGATATGAACCGAAACTCGTACGTACACCCTTTTAATAATTATTTAAAACACGTGTTATTCTGAATAATACTTACCGAAGAAAGTGTATTTCGATTTCCTTGGGCATCATCACTCACTCACTGTATATATACTGCTATTGGGCAGGACGAAGCCACTTCCAAGGGGCCAACAAACGCATGCCATTGCCATTTGCCAATATTAATGCCTTTCTTACATGGAAGCTTCTGCAAATGTTTCTGCAGAGACTTGGGGATTTCAAGAGATTGACAGCTAGCAAAGATATATGTAAATGTATGATTGAATTCTTGAACACACTATCTGTACAATAAGTTTGGTGGAAGGAGAAAATATTGTCAAAGAGATATAATGGAAGGAACAATACGTAACTTAGCTTACATATTTTGCATGGTACCACCAAAATAATTGCTTGGATCCATAAGAAAGAAGAAAAAAAAATCAACCCGTGACTGGTTTGAGATATAATGTTTTGTGTTGTGTTAATATTGCTTCCATCACTATATATATATATATATATATGATAATATTATAAAATATTACGGAGCACATATTATAAAATGATCTAATTAAGTCTCTAATGATCAATTATTAAAAAATAAGTAAATTTTCCGACAAAAATTTATTTTTTCAATTTTTTTTATAAACTAAACCCTATGAGTATTTGATTAAATTTTATTTTATTTTTTAAAAAATAAAATATAGTTGATCGTTAGAGATTTAACTGGAGCACTCCATAAGGTGTGCTCAGTAACACTCTATAGTATTTATATATATATTTATATATATAGCGATATCTATACCGGTTCGCATGCACCTCAACTTTACTGTTAAAAGGTGTAACTCACTAATGATAGAATATAGAATAAGATCGAGTTATACTCAAGACCTACGTTATGCAGGTTTTACCTTTGAATCATTCGACCACACCCATAGATGCCTTCCGTCACTATTTAATAAGTTATTTATACTGACTTTTCTTGTCATTAAATACAAGTTATTGTTAGTGTATTAGGTATTTAATTAATTTTTTATTATATTTTCTTTGTCTCTATATTACCCTAATTTTGATAAAATGACAATTAGTGACTTATGAATAGTAATGAAGGAAGTATCATTTATTCGAACGAAAAAGATTAATAGCAGCTAAACATGGTCATTTGTAGTCTTTTCAGGGACATCTCAATGGGTGGAGTGACGAGCACACAGACCATAGGTTTTGAATTCGAATTCTATCAACATTCTCTTGGATAAACAGTGACGAGTGCATATACCATATGTCTCATATGTGCAAACTGGCCCGACCGCGAAAAAAAATTTAATAGCATCTGACCGTGGGTCATTTGTAGATCAAAATGGAGAGAGTTTGAACGAAAGAAGGTTTTGTTCGCCAATCACCATGAATTAGAAAGTAACAAAGAGTTGGATTTTGGTCGGTTTGTTAATGTCACAATTTGTACATCGTGTATTAACCATAACCATATACCAATAAATTAGTTGCCTGGCTTTGACTTATTTGCCATTTGGAGGCTGCATATCATATAATAGAGAGTTGAATTGAAGTAGAATAACAGCTTAGAGAGACTTTCCGGGATGATATTTATTAACCTTAATTAAATCCAGTGACCATCTGTAGTTTGCCACGTGGGAAAATGTACGGACATGACCAAAATTTCTAAACCAACATGGTCTAATTTGTTACTTCCACAAGATAGATAGATGTTCAATGACCATGAAAACTCATACTTTAATCTAGAATGGTCAATAAAGATCCGTATCCCTTTCTTCTTTTTGAATTTATTAATTTCAAGTCTTTTCTAGGATTGATAATTATATATATAGTAATGTTATAAAGTGTTACGGAACATATTTTATAAAGTATTTTAATTAAATTTTTAACAGTCAAAATTAACCGTCAATTATTAAAAAAAAAAAAATTCTCCTATAAAAAAATTGTTTTTTCAAAATTTTTTTATAAACTAAATCTTAGAATACTAGATTCGTAACCCTATATATATATATATAACACTAAATACATGATCTTGTTCAAAAAATATCTTTTAGAAATGTATTTTAAAATACTTTTTTTTCTTAAAAAAAGAATCAAACATCTAAAGTTGAAATTATTTGTCAAACTTAAGGTAAATGTATCCGAAATTGATAACTCATGTCCTGGTTAGCTACTATAGTTAATAACACTTAATTCTTCGTGGGAAAAATTTCCTTGGACAATGTTTAAAAGGGATATTGATTAGTGTGATAATTTAGGTAAGTGGAGTGTAAATCTTTAAAATTAAGAAAGTTGTTAATTACACTTTATATTAAAACTCTATCAAAATTATCAAAAATAGAAATCTCAACATTAGATTTTGGGTAAAGGAAATGACTTGTAAATATCTTCGATAAATATTGTTATTTTTACTTTGAGATATGAATAAAGAAAGAAAAGAGAAAAATATCATAAATGGCACGGGGTAAAGGGGAGTTTCTTAGTGGAGGAAAAATTGAGAAAGTAAAAAAGAGCCTAGGGTAGATTGGAAGCAACGGCAAAGGGAAAGAAGAGCCGCGTGGGACCAAAGAGCAAATAGGGGTAAGCAGAGAGAGCGATCATTAACCAAGTCCAAGGGATCCTTCTACTCTTGAAAAGATCTTTTTCTGGTCTCTTATAAACCCCATTTGGCCATTTCATGCTTCCTATATCTTTACTTCGCCAACGCAACACGATTAAAACAAAATATCCCCTGCTTTTTCCCAAGGGCTTCTGATTCTGTTCCCATTTTGATTCATAAATTTGTGTGGTTTTCGTATTCAAACAACTCAAGAAAACGCATTTGAATTCTTCCTCTGTGGTTCTTTAAAGCCGCTCGCTCTCTCTCTCTCTGTGGTTATTATTCAATGATCTTCATTTTCTTTTGTGTGTAAGATCTTTTGGATGGGTTGTTCAAGAACAGGAATTCTTTTGTTTCGAAACCAGGTCTGAGAATTTTTTGGGTTTTTTTTCTCCTCCAATTAGGATCTGGGTTTTTCAAATTTGATCAGGGTTTTTGTTTTTAGTATATATATGGTGTGATCCATCTCAGAGATTCTTACTATTTTATGCCCTGTTGATTTATTAAACAGCTGCAGGGAAATTTTTTTTACTTTTGTTTTGAATTCTGCAAATTAAGAGAGCGAGCGGCTGGATATTATAGAGTTTCTTTTGTTGTTGGATGTTTTGCAAGTGTTAATGGCTTCTCCTAGGAACAGTGGGAAATCAAAGAAGATAGTTGAAGAATCACAGAACATAGCTCAAATGAATTGGGATAAGGGTCAAAGCAGGGAATTTGATGTTGGCTTAGAAAGGCAACAATGGATGCCAGTTTTTGATGAAGCTTCCATGGCCAATAATAGGTCTTTCAAGAAGATCAAAAGTCCTGAACGCCAAGACCCTTTGCAATCCTCTTCTTCTTCTTCTTCTTCTTCTTCTACTTCTCTTTCTCCTTTTGTTCCTTATGTCATTGCTAATCCGGTTCCTTATCATCATAATACCATTTCTCCTCCTCCTCCTTCTTCTTCCTCCTCAAGGCATGTATTTCCTTTTGCCTTTGATGGAAATCAACAATCCATGGAAAGCCTGCAGCATTTTGGATCATCAAACACAGCTCCTCTGTTTCGTCCTGTGCAACCGAATGAGCAGCAGCAAATGATCTCTTTTGCTCCTCAGCATTACCAACAGAATCAGGGCTTTGCATTCCCCCCTTATTTTGCAGGAGAAGCAGCAGCAGCTGCAGCATCTTCTTCTCAACATCAGCAGCAGCTATTGCAGTATTGGAGTGATGCACTGAATTTAAGCCCTAGAGGAAGGATGATGATGATGAACAGACTTGGGCGGAACCAAGACAACAGAAATTTGCTTAGGCCAGTTCAGCCTATAAGCACCACAAAGCTCTATAGAGGAGTCAGACAGAGGCATTGGGGAAAATGGGTAGCTGAGATTCGTCTTCCTCGAAACAGAACTCGTCTTTGGCTTGGTACTTTTGACACAGCCGAGGATGCAGCTTTGGCCTATGATCGTGAGGCCTTTAAGTTAAGAGGAGAGAATGCAAGGCTCAATTTTCCACAACTCTTTCTGGGTAAAGATAAACCACAGCCAGTTCCAACTAGTTCATCCTCTTCCGATCCTTCGACTCCACATGGAAATCTGTTACCAGGCAGGCAGTCTAATAAACAGTCTGAAGAAGCTCCAGAAGGCCTTAATTTGCATGCTTTTCCCTCAGAGTTGCCGGAATCATCACAGGCACCACCACCTGAGGGTGACAATCCTGATGAGGATTCAGGGATAGGATCGAGTGAGGTCACGGCTAGTGATGAAATTCAAACCAATGTGGAGAGTTCTGGGCCAGCTGCTGAGTTTGTGTGGGGTGATATGGCTGAGGCTTGGCTGAATGCAATACCTGCAGGTTGGGGTCCTGGTAGTCCGGTTTGGGATGATTTGGATACCAGCAATAATCTTATCTTACCTCCTAATCTTCCTTTCTGCAATGTCCAACAACAAGATTCTCATGATTCTGATTCTCAGAAACACCAGCCCGATGATAGTACTCCTCCTTCTCCTTCATCTTCTTCATGCCCTATGAGACCATTCTTTTGAAAAAGGACCAAAACTCTTACCTCTGCCAGTTCAAGATTTGCGATTCTGAATATGAATTTGAAGCTTCAATTTCATAGCCTTCCGTTTTCTTTCAAGAAGCCCATCTGCCCTTTCTCTCCAACTTGGTAGGAGTGCAGTTTTAGGCAATCTCCTCATCCTTATTCCTCTTCTCATTTGTTGCTTTTAGATTTTGCATGTCTTCAGTCTTTTCACTTCTTTCTTTTACTGCACATGATCCTCAAGGTTGCTGAATTTTCACAAGGGCAACCTGCAATCCCCTCTGGCAGAAAGTTATCATCATCTTTGCCTTTGATAACTTCTTATTGGATCCTAAAATTCTCTCTTTTTTACCATCCCATCAACCGTAGAAAGGCTGCATATTTAAGGCTTTTCTGCAATGGCTATTCAGTGTTTTAATTTCTGCTATTCTACAGCATATAGATAGTTGTTAACATTTCTCTGCTTTCTATCTATCTATCTATCTATCTATTTATGTTCTGCCATTTTCCTAACCATGTTAGTTGCTGAAAGTTTAGGACTTGCAGTAGGAGGACACCTTTTCGAACACTCTTCTTCTTCTTCTTCCTCTTGTTTCATCAATGGCAAACCTGTTTTTTTGGTCCGCAAAGATGGCAAGATATGGGAAGCCTTGTATAGTGGATTTAGGTGTGTGTTTATGTCGATATTATTTGTCTTTCTTCTTCTTTTGTTTTACAGTCATATTAGCTAATCAGCTTGCTGTTTTTTTATTTCATACTTCATCTTTTTACATCAACTATTTGCCTTGATAAATGATCTTTTTTGTTACTAACTTTTCAACATAATGTATTTCTAAGCATAGAAAGAGAAAACGGACCGCTATCAAATGTCTTATAACTCTTTTAATATGACATCATAGATAGGAATTGGCTATATAATCTTATGTTAATATTGATTGTTCCAAACTATTAGGTTATAAAAGGTGAATTTCAAAGGACTAAAACATACTTTCTTAGAAAACATTGTAAAATTTCTAATGAAATGTTAAGCCATGAAGCTCCAAGGCAATTTTTGCATCCTTTGTCCTAGGAATTGATGATAAAACAATATCATCAATTCCTAGCAGCATTTTACCAAAGTTCAAAGTAATTAGGTTTAAAAATTGCATAAGAAACTAATAATTTATATGGAAGTTGAATATTTAATTTGTAAATTCAAAAGGAATAAACATTCAAATTATTCTAGAATATAGAAGATAAACTAGATATAGAGAACTTCAAAACATGTCTAACTTGTACTAATTCAAAACACAAGTGCTTGAAACCTTGCTTTCATAGTGAGATCGGATTTGTCTCCAAACATTTAATTTTAAACTTAAAAAAGTTTTAATAACAATACAAACACTAATTTATTATGAATTAAATCTTTATAAAATTTAATAAATTTAAATTAAACAAGATAGTATTATAAATTCTTGTAAGGCTATCATCTTCATTATTATGACTCATCTAACCCCATAAAATTTATAAAGATCCGATAGAAAGCATTTACCAAAATTGATAAGATAAGGGAGGTCAAGAATATGCATCAAATTTGATTCTCCTTATAGAGGGTTACGGGAGGGCTGAGGGAAAGAAGAAAAAAAAAAGGAATATGCATCAAATGTGCATTGGCATATCTTTGAATATGGGAAGAATGTCAAATCCATCTTTTATCTTCATTAAATAATAATAATAATATCATTAAATTATTATTATTATTATTATTTTTTAATTAATAAATAAAAAGATGCTTGTTCTTGAGGAATCTTTATCACTTGGGCATATAAGCTTATCTTCTCTCTAAAATACTACCAAATCTTGGAATCACTCTAAAAAAAAAAAAAAAAAAAACTGAACCCTATAAACTTAATTAGCACGCGTTTATTAAATAATTAATGTCTTAATCCTAATCTTATGCAATAAAGTATTTGGGGGTTTGAAAAAGGTGGGCCCTCTTGCCGGCCCATGAAATCACCGTTTTAGCAATCAAAAAAATTGTGACGGCTAAAGATATTAATTCATTGGCTGATTAAAAAAATTGATTATATATTAAAATATTAATCATATACCTAAGTAATAATAAAAATAAAAAAATAAAAATATCTAACTTTGTTATACTTCGGGTTTAATGGTCCCCTCTTAATGACCTAAAACCTACACCACGCCAATAGTTCAATATTATTTTAACATTCAAATTTGGGTTTTTTTTTTCCCTTCTTTTATTTTTGTCTTTTATAATACTTCAAATTAAAAAATTCAATTGGACATGATCTTTGAAAGGATAAGCTTCAATTAAGTGGCATTGTCACTTTCATAACTTGAAGCACAATTTGTCTTTTTTAGGACATTCCAATGGGTGGAGTGACGGGTATGCAGACCATAAGTCTCGAGTTTGAATTCCACCAACATTCATCCGAGTAAATGGAATGTCGAGGTATTTCTGAATTGAACAAGTTTTACTGGTTAGAATTAGAGCATATAAATTATAGGTCAAGTAAGTTTTGTTAATCCATTAACAAACTAGAATAACAACAGAATTTTTTTTTTTTTGTTTATTCTTTTTAGAGAACACTGCTTTTGATGGTAGAGGATTTGACAGACCTCTACCCATTCTACCCATTTATTAAAATAAAATAGAAAGAATACTCTCAATTAGAGGAGGATATAATGAGTCTTACTTCTCAAAGGTGAAAACAAATCCATTACCAAAAAGATGCTTTCTAAACTAAATGAAATGCATTGAGATACAAATTAATTAAGAAATACGAATAGTAGGAAATCCCATCCTATCTAAGTAACAAATGCCTTTAAGAGGATGAGGTAAAGAATTATAATTATCAAAAATGCGCGAACCATTCGTATCAAGAGCAAGAAAATCCGTCACTTGATTCCCCTCGCGATGAATATGTGTGATTTTGAAATTACCTCGTCGGAGAAGCCCCACAATCCTTTGAAGAATACCGTGAAGATGCCACTGATTAGAAGAACCCCTTTGGACCATATCAACTGCAACTCTAGAGTCAAGTAAAACAATAGCATCCATGATATTACGTTCCATACATATTGCAATGCTCTTATTGCAATGCCTGTAATTCTGCCCTTACATTAGTTGCTCTGCCAATGATTTGTGCAAACCCATATACAAATCTACAGTTTTATTTAGTTTTGTTCCCTTTCTTTTATTTTTGTCTTTTGTAATATTCTGTATTGAAAAATTCAATTGGATGTGATTTTTGAAAGGATAAACTTCAATTCAGTGACATTGTCACGTTCATAACTCGAAGTATAACCTTTTAATTATAGACGAAGTCATTTTCTAAATTTAACAAGTTTTACTGGTTAGAATGAGGGAATGAGAGCATATAAATTATAGGTCAAGTAAGTTTTGTTAATCCATTAACAAATTAGAATAACATCCGTACTTTTACTATCTCAAATTGAATATCCATTCAAATTTAGTCAAATTTCAAGAGAAGAGTTTGGTTAACTTAAATTTTAATAATCTTAATATTTTAATAAAAGAAAAATGACCTTTTTCATCTCCTAAGTTTATCATTTTGGCCACAAAAATCCTTTAAGTCTATTTTCTACTTTTTAAGTCAATTAAGAATTTTCAACTTGCCTTTTATGTCCTTTTGGTCAAACACCAAGGGAGCAAAAATGGTAATCCACTATTCCTCATTTTATTTTCCATTATATTCAAATTATACCCCTCCCATCTCTTCCAGTTTACTTTGGACACCTCTTCTTGGTCAAACCCTGAAGGGCCTTGCTCTGACCCAGCCTAGGAATGACTTTAGGGTTCCGGGGAGTACTAGAAAGTCTAATGCCTTTTTTCAGTGCAGAAAAATGGAACTTTACACCCTAGAAAATGATTGACTGGTTGATGACAATGAGAATGAGTCATGGCAATGTGGGTCTGAGGATGGGTTTTCTTTTTACATTTTTTTCCTTGTCTTGATTGTGGTCGCCTTTCTGCTATTAACAACTGTAGATATTGTTGAGGCTGTTGGCACTTCTACGTTTGCAGTGGAGGAAATTGAGGCACCATTGTTGGAATTGGGTTGTACGGCGGAATGGAGAAATTGCAGAGGGACTATAGTGGGGTTGGAGAAGGAGGTTTCTATGGAGGAAATTGAGGCACCATTGTCAGAATTGAGTTGTGCGGTGGGATGGAGAAATTGCAGAGGGAATGAAGGTGAGGGTGGACATGGAGGTTTCAGTGGCAAAGAGGCGTCCATAGTAAATTTGGAAGAGATGGGAGGTGTATAATTTGAATATAACGGAAAATAAAAAGAGGAATAGTAGATTATCATTTTTGCCCCTTGGGATTTGACCAAGAAAAGATTAATATTTTTGACTTGAAATAAAAATGACCTAAATGGCAAATCGAAAATTCTTAAGGGACTTAAAAAGTAGATAATAAACTTAAGGGATTTTTGTGGCCAAAATGATAAACTTAGGGGATGAAAAAGGTCATTTTTCCTTTAATAAATTTTAAAGTGATTTAGAAAATCAAATATTCAATTTTGAATATCTCAAAATATATATAAAAACTTTTAATTGATGAATTAATTTCTTCGCGTTAGTCGGTCAAAACTATAATGCAAAAGTTGTCTAAACTTCACGTAGCCTTTTAATAATTAAAAATATTTAATTGATTACTTTTTATCATTTTTTGATAAAATAATGATAGTAAAGTATAAAGGTAATGCTATGAAATATACTAGTCAATAAAGAAACTATTTTTTATAAATACTAGTATAATACCCATGCGATTCACATGAAAGAGAAAAAAAGTAATTTAATAGGTTACTCATCCCCCTTTCAAATTAATATTTTTTTAAAATAAAAGTTCAAAAAATCAAAATATTTTTTTTTTGTATTATTAATGATTATTGTTTCAAAAATAAAATATTTTGTTTACCTTTTAGATTACTTCAAATAATTAAGTTCTTATTAGTTAATACAGTTTTAAATTTTATTATGAATTATTATTGATATTGATAACTTATATTGTATGTAACTTATTTTATTTTTGTTATATGTTTCAATATTATTTATTAATACGTTGTCACTATTTACTTAAATAAGTTGAATGAATTTTTTATTGTTATAAATTAAATAAAATAAATACTGCATTAAAAAAATTATGATCATTTTATTTTATAAAGAATACAAAGATTTATATTTATTAGCTAATTAATATTTAGTTAATTTTATAAACAGTTTAATAAATAGAATTTATTAAATATTTATTTGATTAAAACTAATATTATATATTTTGTAAACAATTCGATAAAAATATGAAAAGTATTTTTAGAAAAATCATCTTTGATTTATCCTTAGAAATATAATAAATTAAATAAAAACTCAACTACATAAAGAAAAAAGAAAACTCAACATGTCATTAATAATATTTTTGAATTATATTATTAAAAAATTTAATTAAAAAAGGTAAATTAATGTCATTAAAAGCAATACTTGAAAATCATTAATAATCGCTAATAAAGTATAAAATAAAACAAAATGTAATTGAAAAAGGTAAATTAATATGTCCTCACTACTGGTTTAAATTAACATCTTTTCTAAAAATTTTTTTAAAAAAGGAAATATTTATGTGTATTTTCAATTTTTTTTATAAAAATTCAATTAATTATATTCATAATAGTTAATATAATTCATTTTTCATATGATGTAATGATGATTTATGATAGATATTTTTCAATTATATTTTATGTTAAATCTATTTTTTTGTATCGTTATATTTTAAAATTTTCTTTAATAATATGTTATCTTAAATAAGTTGAATGAAGTTTTTTTAAAATATATATATTTATATATTATATAGTATTGAAATGATTTTTTTTTTTTTGCACTGAGAAATATTATTATCGCTTTGAATTATAATTGGTTTATAACTAAACTAAAAAAATTTATAACAAAAAAATGTAAATCAACTTATGATCATGATTCACCACTCGTCCAAATTATCATAATTTTTAAAATTCGAATTATATAATAAAAAATCAATAAATTCTTATGATTTAGTTTGTCATTAGAAGAAATTTTTTTTTTCCAAATTTTCGCCTTATCCATATTACTTTTAAAGAGACAGACAATTATATTTTTAATTGTTTTTTGTTAAAAAAAATTCATATATCTTCGGAGACATCTCAGTGGATGGAGTGGCGAAAGTGCACACCAAAGATCTCAAGTTTGAATCCCACCAACAGCATCCTAGATAAGCGGTTATCCCAATATACATTGTTAACGATCACCAATTAAAAGTTAAAATATTTTTTTTAACCTATTTATATGTATATATATACACAAAAATACTATAAAGTATAATATTAAGTCTCTAAGGTTTAAAGTTAACTTTTTACTTTTTCTTATTTTAAAAAATAACAAAATTGATCCAGTACTCCTAGAGTTTAGTTTATCCTTTTACAATATAATATAAAAATTATATTTACAAAAAAAAAAATTTTATTAAAAATTTTATTATTTTAAATATTGACCGTTAAGTTTGATAGTTAGAAATTTAACAATTCACTCCATACAGAGTGCACTAGTGCACTTAATAGCATTACTCTATATATATACATATATATGTGTGTGTGTGTATATATATATATATATATATATATATATATATATACATATATGTGTGTATATTTATATACATAGATTTGCTAAGGTGCGCTCCGAAGCGCGCCTTAATGCACGCTCCAATCGTTACCGTAATGGAATTTTTGCTTCGCTTGGTTGGCTGCATGAGCACTGTAGCAAAAATTCCGTTACGGTAACAATTGGAGTGGGCCTTAGCAAAACCATTTATATAAATATATATATATATATATATATTTATATATATATTTATATCGGATTTGCTAAGGCATGCTCCAACGTTACCGTAATGGAATTGTTGCTTCGCTTGTTTGGCTGCATGAGCGCTGGAGCAACAATTCCGTTACAGTAACGGTTGGAGCGCGCATTGAGCGCACCTTAACAAAACCGATATATATATATATATACATATATATATATATATAATCAACGAAACTCTTATAATTTTTTATATTATCCAAAATAATTTTTTAAAAAATCTCTATAGATATCTACTTAAATTTAATATAAATATATATATATATTTATACTTACAATAAATATTTTAAACTTAAACATTAAAAATCCTTTTGACTTTAGGATAAAAACTTACCTAATATTCGGAAGGCATTAATAATCATTATATAAAGTATAAAATAATAAAAAAAAATTGAAAATATATATATAAAAAAAGAGGCTAATTTAATGTGTTACCTACTACCCATTTACATTAATATCTTTTCTAAAATTAAAAATTCAAAAATAAGAAATACTTTTTAATTACTTGTTAGAAAAATTCAACTAATTAATTGAATTCATATGAGTAAATATGGTTCTTTTTAAATTTGGTTTATTATATATTTTTCAAATTATATTTTATTTTAAATTACTTTTTACTTAAAGAAGTTGAATAAAGGTTTTTTTTTTTTTCTCTAAGAAATAATATAATTAATGTGTCATCCTCTATCCGTCTAAATTATCATATATTCTTTCCATCCAAATTAATCATGACCATTAAGTATAATTATAACCTTTGATTTAATATTGTTTTTTTAAAAAAATTAATTCATAAATTATATTCTATCATTGAATTTATTGAATATTTATTATTTAATAAAAACTTGCAAAAGCCCGAATAACAAGTTACCCAATGGTCTCCATCACAAAAATAATAAAGTTAATATCATGTGGGTCAATGGTCCAAATATCAAATATTAAACTGATAAAAACAGTTACTACACTTAATCTTGACCAAAAGTGTTGTCTAAGAAAGGTATGAGTTTTTAAGCTTATTGTCTGCCAATTTCATACAAACATCTCTCTCTGTGAGTGTCTTAATATAGCGATGTGGAACAATAGTTCAATCTTAAAAAAAAAAAAGACTTTCTACCAATACGAATTCAAATTCTCTCTTATATATTTATATTTTGAAATATGTTGAGACTCTCTCATTATTATCTCTTTTTTAAAAATATTTTAAATTTTATCTAGCAGTTAGGGAGAGAAAATAATCGATTTTGACATAATTAAACTTTGTCCTAAGCATTTAAACAATGACATTTGTTAACCCCTTGTGCTTTGGGGACTCTTTTTATATATTAATATAGATATTTTATGTATTATATCCTAAAAGAATAAACTAAACTTTAGGGGTATTGGATCGATTTTTTTTTCAAATAAAAAATGACTTTTAGTCTTTAACTTTGACCGTTAAAGACTTAACCATGCATATATATATTTATTTATTTATATATTTCAATATATGTATACCTATATATAGAAATATTTGTATACTAAATAACAAAAGGTCAAAACTATAGGCTAATGTTATAGAGTGCATAATTAAATCTCTAATGGTCAAAGTTAACGGTCAATATTTGATTTTATTTTTTAAAAAATAAAATATTCAATAAAAAACTATTTTTTGTAAATATATTTTATATATTATATGGTAAAAGGATAAATTAAACCCTGCATACATATATATAAGGTAACGTTATAGAGTGCATGGTTAAATCTCTAATGATCAAAGTTAAAGGTCACTATCTGATTTTATTTTTTAAAAATAAAATATTCAATAAAAAATTATTTTTTAAAATATATTTTATATATTATACCCTACAATGATAAACTATAAACCCTAGGGATACTCGATCAAATTTATTAATTTTTTTAAATAAAAAAAGAGTTAACTATTTACTTTTACCATTAAAGACTTAATAGAATGCACTAGTGCACTTTATAGCATTTTCGTGTGTAAATATTTATATATGTATATATATATATATATTTATATACATAAAAGAATATATAATTAGATTCATTTTGTTTACCTATGCTTTAAGTCAAAAGGTTAAGTCTGTCCAAAATTAAAAAGTCTTTGTTTCTTTATTTCTATTTTTAACTTATATGAAATTGGAGCCATCGTAGTTGGAGGATATACTTAAAAATAAGGTCAAAGAAAAAATTATTTAAAGTTTTTGGAGACACCTCAATAGATGGAATGGCAAGATGGGAGACGAAAGGTCTTAAGTTTGAATCCCATTAACACCTTCCAAGGTTGGATCCAATACACATCCACAAATGTTGACTGCAGACTAAAAAAAATTTAAATTTAAAAACAAAACTTATATGAAATTGAATGTGACTTTTTAAAACATATTTTTAGTTTAAAAAATTTTATTAACTAACCCTTTGTTTAAGCAATTAAACCTCAATAACTCAGTAGCCCATCATTAATAAATCGAACAGTTAATCCTTGCTAATTTAATAGTAAGTAGCAATATTTGAGATTGAGGAGTTTCGAGTTCAAGACATGTCGAGGGTAAGTGAGGTGCCACTATTGATTATCAAAGGAAAGGATATAGGGAAGGTTAGGGGAGGGGTGGATGTAAAAAAAAATAAAAAGGAAAAAAAAAAATCGAATACATCCCATGGGTATTATCCAAACTCCAAAGCTGGTCAAAAGATACTTTTTTTGTAAAAAAATTTCCCCACTTATTCTTTAGGTTTATCTTGATGATGTAAATGAGATGAGATGATTCACGAATTATTCGATTCGATTTAATAAAAGTTTGAATTCATCTGGCCTTAATCAAGTTCGAGTCGAGCTTAAATGAGTTAAGTCAATATCATATATATTTGATTTATTAAGTTCACAAGTCTAAACGATTTTTTTAATATATATATAATATTTTATTTAT
>JAOXNR010000029.1:1514720-1536014 GCA_028571225.1 Parsonsia alboflavescens
CGAGACAGAATCAACCCTTTCGATACACATCCAACAATTTCGAGACACAAAGAAAACATTTCGAGACAGTTGCAAACTACTTCGAGACACAACAAAAAATTTTGAGACGGATTCAAACAATTTGGAAACTCAGTTGCAAACAATTCGAGACACAAATAATAATTTAGAGACAGATCCACAATTTCGAGACACAACAAACAATTTCGAGACACAAAGAAAAAATTTCGAGACAAGAAAACAATTTCGAGACACAACCAAACAATTTTGAAACACATCAAAACAATTTTGATACATAACCAAACAATTTCGAGACACCACCAAACAATTTCGAGACACAACCAAAAAAATTTTGAGACACAACCAAACAATTTCAAGATACAATTTCAAATTCATGCACGATTGTCCGAGACAGTTGCAACAAAATACAAAATCAAAGTAAAAAACATATAGCATATTCGACACAAAATAAAGGTTTAAGTTTGAAGAAAACCTACCGGTAATGGCAACAACGACGACGATGAAGTGATCTTCCGGCGTTTGGCACTATCGGGAGTGTAGATTCTACTGAAGCGTGTTACAAAAATGGAATGAGCGGTAGCTTCGATTGGGAGTGAAGAAAATGAGAGTGGAAGAAGGGAAAGAAAGGAAAGAAAATGGGTGAGGGTAGAAGAAATATGAAGAGTGGAGAAGAAGGTGTTGAGTCGGTTTCGAAATAGGAAGAAACAGAACTGTTGGTGCCCTGTGCCCTTATCTTGATTTGGGTATAAAGATAAAGACGTAATTTTTCATTTCTATTATAATTTTTATTACCCAAAAATGTTTAAATTGACTTTCGGGTATAGGTTGAAACTTTGGTAACCCAATTGGATAGAATTGAAAAATTTTTAGAAATTGGATAAAATTGAAATTGGATCAACCCATTTGGATATATTTGGGAATTAACAGTGAAATTTCCTATTCCAAACTTTTCAATTATTAGAAAATTTCTAATATCAACCAAATATAAATTCACACAAAAATATTAAAATCTATATTAAATTAAAAAATATTATTTATTCTTTTATCACAATTTAATACAAATAAAAAATAAAAAAAACCTTTATGACGTGATCTAATGAAACAGATCATAACAGAATTTTTCCGGATGGTCCAGAAAAAAGTTGTACCAAACGTATCCTATTCGGTCGGGGGAAATGAACACAGGAATGGTTTTGGTTTGGAGCTTCCCTTGTACAATTTGCATTTACACATAAATAAAATTACACTTGTCTTTTATTTCTATCCTCATTAAAATATAAGTCATTTTAATTAATTTTTTATTATTATTTATAAATTATTATTATTAATTAATTAAATATTTGAATGTTTTTTTTTTCTTTATTATCTCCTCTAATGTTATATCAAAATAATAGTTTAGATTTTTTAAAAAGATGATTAGAAGTAGAAGGCAATTTAGAGGAGGAAAAAGTTATTTTAATTTTCACAAAATGACGACAAATAATTTATATTCAATGAGAAAGATAGTATTTTGTTTTTTTTTTTTCTAATACAAAATGATTATCATGTTATATAATTTAGTCTCAGAGAAATATTAAAAAAGTATACTCGTCAACATTTTTTATTCTCTCCTTTTCTTTCATAAAGCCTTTCATTTTCTTTTTCTTTTTTTTTTTTTAAATAAAAGCATATCAGTAATGAAATATTAATTCACATTACTAATATTTTGGGGAAAGAAGAGAATTTTCTCTTTTTTTCCCCCCACCCTAAAAAACAGTAATTCTAGTGGATCGAGGATGATGAGTCAAATATCAATCATTTTCATTTAAATATTTTGTTTTAAAAGGATTTAACTGAGTCCTTTAAGTTTTGTAAAAGATTTTAGTTCTCGTCTTCAATTAGCATTGATGTTCTTTAAAATAATAATTTATTATTTTTATATACCTTTTGAGAATATTACTATTTTGATTTTTCTATCTAAATTTTATTAAATTCATTAAAAATTAATAATTCAAAACATTTATAATCCAGCTGTCCCGAGTCTAATTCAGTAATTTTAACGCTAAAAATTTTATTTAGTTTATAACCTTATAAGGGTAGGGTAGAAGGTAGAGTCGTGTAAGAAGGTTCAGCTGATCTAAAAAAGAAAAAAAAAACAGAGACAAGAAAAAACTCCCTTCAATTTGTCTCTTACAATCGTTGTACCTTAAATTGCGGTTCCACACCAAAATCAAATTATGATGGTTCTATAACAATTCTCGTGGAATTTCTTTTTCTTCTTGAAAAAGGTTGTTTTTTTTCTCTCATATAATTGAACTTAGCTGGGAATTCAATATTGGGTTTTAGCTTAACCCTGACTCTGATATTGATCTTAGGGGGTTAGGGTTTGGCGAATTTGCTGGTAATTTTGAATTGTAAATTTGGTGGGTTTTTTTCTTTCCTTCTGCAATGGGGAGAATGGCGAGGAGTTGCGTGCAGGCTTCTCTGAAGGTAATTAATTCGTTGATTGGAATGGTGGGAATCGCCATGATTTTATATGCACTTTGGATGTTCAGGAATTGGCAACGGCACATGGGACCAACTCTTCCCGATGCCCCTGTCCCTTGGTAATTCCTTCATTATTTTGTGCCTGAAGGCTTGGTTTTGAGATATATTTTTTTTTCCTTTGGGCGGCGGGAGATTTGTTATGTATTTGTAAGTAACCTGCTTGAAAGTCTGCGCTTTATGATTTAATGGTGGTGGGGCAGTCTTTATTCTTCAAAAGAAGTTTTCTTTTTGTTTGCCTCTTCTTGCTTTAGCTTCTTAATTCTTTCTTGTCGATGTATTTTTGTTTTTCATGGTTGGGTGTCATGTGGATGATGATAACTTGCGGGTCGCAGCTTTTCCTCTTTAATTAAATCTTTCGAATGTTTGTGGTAATGCTCCTGATAAATTTTTTCTAATTCTGCCTGCAGGTTCATCTACAGTTTTCTTGGCATTGGCGTGGTCTTATGTGTTACCACGTGTTCGGGTCATATTGCTGCTGAGACTGCTAATGGCTTTTGTCTTTGCTTCGTATCCTCTTATAAGCTGATTTTTAGCATTTGATTTTACGTATATTGTTTCTGCTTCCTCTCTGGAGGAAATTTACTTGTTTTTGCTGCTTACGGTAGATTGCTTTATTAATATCCTTACTTGGTACAAATACAAAGCACCTCATGTATATGTAGTATAGCTTTGATTGCTTCTCCATGTTGGATGAAAATGAGTTTATGCTGTTCAGGAATGGCCAACAGTTTGGGGCTTTTTGCCAGTGTTACAAGAAAATCTATGATTTTGGGTGGTCAATGATTGTTATCTGCATAAGCCAATGATGGAATCTTTATTTTGATTTTTTTTTACTTTGGTAGATTTGAACTCATTACAATCTGAAGGTTTAAACCCTGTAAGGTGGATTTCTGTAGACCAAACTAAATGCGTCCAAATACAAGTAATCTAAGTATGAATCGGTCATATGGAAGTTTTAGAAAAGTGATAGAATTAAAAAATTTCAAGCACACACTGAGCTTCGGACTGGAGGCTTGGGAGATTCATTTAATTTTTGTTAAGTCATGGGGGTGAATATTTTGGTTCTGCTTATAGGAATTGGAAGTTCTTCATGTAGAAATACTTGGAACTGTTAATTGGAAATGATTTCTTTCAAGATGATTCTGTAAGTTGGTACAAGAACCTTTTTCTTTTAGTTAAGGAGAATCGTGTGAAAGCTTCTTGTGGAATGGGAAACCATATTCCTTCACATTTCTAAGACAATTCTAGCATGCATATTGTTAGGAAATTTGCAACGTGAAAATTTTCTGCCAGTTAAGTTTAAGAATTTACTTCATGGAGAATTATGTATTTTTCAAGTGAAAACTATCTTGACATATTGACCTTGACTCCAAGTAGTACATGTTGTTTGTCTTCACACTTCTTGTGATAGAAGCTGCAGTAACCGTTGATGTGATCTTCAATCGGAACTGGCAGGAGGTAAAATCTACTATGGCCTTACTTTTGTATTCAATGAAATTGAAAAGCAAAATAAATAAGGGTAGTGGTTTGGATCTGTTAGTGATTTTTTCCCCTTCTTCTTCAGGACTTCCCTGTTGACCCAACAGGCAATTTCAATCAGTTGAAGGAGTTTGTTAAAGAAAACTATAAGATATGCAAATGGATTGGTTTGGTTGTAGTTGCTGTTCAGGTCTCTCCCTCTCTCTCTCATGTTCTTTTATTTTGAATTGTTCCATGGGGGTGATACCATCATCTTATACATGCTTGGACAGGTTTTTAGCTTTCTTTTGGTCATGCATGATTGGGATACTGGATTACTGGTATCTGTGTGTTTGTTCTTGGTTCATGGTCAAGGATTGTAAATGCTGCTAGTTAATGCACATGAGACCTTGACTTTATGAAATATCCATTCAAGACTGATTGGGTTTGTGATCTATAGGTGGAAACTTGAGTTTCTTTGGTGCACAAGGCAATTTGATATGTTTGTTTCAAGGAAACAAGGATAAGAGAAACCATATGGTGCTGTTTCTGTTTTATGCATGTTTCTAACCAATATTATTAAGCTCATGTTCGTCTTTTGTTGTGGATTTTTTAGGCATAGTTTTCAATTTCTTACTCTTTGTTTTTAAGGAGACTTCCTTCTTGATTGAAACTCTTGGTTTATATGTTGCAGGGTACAAGTATATTGCTGGCATTGATTCTTAGGGCTTTGGGACCACATTGTGAGAGATACTATGATAGCGATGATGATTATACTTCAGATAGAGTTCCGCTCTTGAGCCATTATGTACCTTCACGTTATGCTGTTGCAGACCCTAACCAGGCTTTAAGGAATGACTCTTGGAATATAAGGATTAACAATAAGGTAGGCACACCTTGAAACCTGAAAGTTCCTTTTCTGGTGCTGTGATGTAAATCATGGGTGTCACTCTGCATATATTAGTTTATCATATGTTGCTCATCATACATACATAATCTGTAAGCTATAATAGATAACTGAATCTGTTACTTGGAGATTTGTATCTACCTGTATCTTATCTTGGTTTGGGAAAAAATCCTCCGTTTTCTTTCCTTCACTTTTTATGTCACAGTTGGTATTTTGTTTTAGCTGCTGCAGGTGTTAAACTTCTTGTGACACTTTCTCCTCCTCATTGATCCATCGATTTCCTGCTTTCTTCTTACCATAAGATAGACTTGTTTTAGTGTTTCTTCTCCTATACCTTGTCATTCAATACAGTCATTTTAACATCCACTAACAAAAAATTAGACGTGTTTTCCAAATCCGCAGGCTAATAGATAGAGATCTTCAGTTTGGATAATGAAGAAACAAGTGCTCCAAGAGTGTTCCAATCTCAAATTGGAAGGTTGTACTATTCCATTCAAATACTGTTAACACTTTCAGCTTACACTAGGAAATCATTGTATTATATGCAGTGGATTTGCATCGGTGCAATTATGTTACCGAACCATTTGTTATATATGCTGCAGATGATGAAATAGAACTGGAGAAAATTTTGCATGCCTGCTTCTTGTTCTTGAGCAAGCATTACCTTTTCCTGGCTAGTTTCTTACTTACTTTCTTTACTACTGTGACCTGTGAACAGAACATTGAACATTCTCTCTATTTCTTTTGTGATTATTCTGGTTGCCACTGCCGTTGTTTATCTTTGGACCAAGAATTTTCAGCCACTTGTGATGGGATTTGGCTCAAAATTCAAATGGTGCAAGACAGAAAGTTCAGCATTAAAATAAAATGAAAAGATTCATTGGGCTAATTGGATTCCTTCTGATTTCCATTGGGCTTTCATAGCCTTTGCCTTAAGTTTATAAAACTGCTGGACTAAAGAATTTAAAGGAAAGTACTCCATCCCTTCTTAATTATAACTCTTTTGAGGTTTTTTTTTTTTTAATATTATTCATGATATTTTTATTTTCAATATTAAACTTGATGAGTTGCAATGTGGAATTAAACCGCTAGTTTAAAAAATAAATAAATAAATAAATCTTATACCTCAAAATAAAAGTAACTCCATTCGACTGCAATAAAAGATTACTTTGCAGGCCACAATAATCATATCCATGAAAACTTTCTTTTGAGCTAATCTCAACTCCCAAATCATAAAGAATTTCAGGCATAAAAGGGAAATTAAAGGAAAGGAAAAGAAAGAGAGAGAAGCACCAACTCATTCACCAAAAAGGATCTATACAAAAGCACCCTGTCCTAGAGTTGCAGAGATACTCTCTAGCATGCAATCGAAGGGCAAAGCAGCAAAGTTGAAAAGAAGCCACTAAGAAGAGGTTCTGTACAAACTTTAGCAGGTCACCTTTGGAAAAGTACTGATTTTGTTGGAAGTCACCCATGATTTCTTGTCTGTAAGAAAATTCTAGTATAATCATAGAACCTTTTTGTTGGGTTTTTTTTGCAGGTTTAGTTAGTTTAATGTTAATAGTATCAAAACCCAAGATTTCCACCTTCAGCGGTTGGGGCTACTTTAACTACCATTCTAGTATTTTCTCGTTTGCTAATTATAAGTTATTTGAACTCATCATTATGTCCTTTGTTATAAATCATTACGGATAGTCTAATGATTATTTTACTTATTTTTTTCAATATTGTCCATGTTTTTTTCTCTTTTATTCTTAATGTTCTTCTTTATAGGAATATTTTAGAGAAAAAATAATTAAATTATTAACAAAATGACTATAAATAATTTATAATTAGGGACGGAAACTTATTAATTTAACCAAAAATGATGAGGGCAAAAAGTTTCTAAAGTGTTTACCTTGTTTATATTTGTCTACTTTGACTCTAGTTTTGTTATGTTTTTGCCTTGGGTGTGTTGTGCACTTTGTGTACCTAAATGTGGCAATGCCTCATTGGTGTAAGTTTAACTTTTGGGAGTTTAAATAGATCCCAACATACACCTCATAGGAGGTGTTGTCTCTTATTAATCTCAAACTTTTCATCTCATCCTCAAATATAAATTCTTTAAAATTTGATTATTTCAAGAAACAATTCATTTCTATATATCTTTCAGAAAGGTATGTGAATATTTACCCTAGGAAAGGAATCTATGTACTGCATCTGTCATTAAATATAAGTTATCAGTCGTCCTTTTACAAAAATTAAGATAATTTTTTTTTCCTAAAATGTCTTTTCATCACCATTTAAAAGATTTGAACACCATTTTATTATATATCATTAGAGAGGTAATATATATATAAAAAAAACCATCAAATACCTAATTAACTAACGAATGACTCAAATAATTAGTAACAAAAAAAGTTAGTTAAAAATGACTTATATTTAGTAAATTAAGGATTTACTAAAATAATTATATTTTAATTTTACTTAATTTAAAATTCCATTCACAACTTCATTAATCTAAAAATTTTACTTCTCCTTGATTTTGTGAATTAAGGAAATTATATACCTGCTAAATGTCTCACATTAATAAGAATATTTTGATAACTTAATTATCTAAATATTAAAAGCACGTCTTACTTTTTATATAAAATCGAAAGTACACATTCAATTCTTTTATATAAACTAATTTTTAATATTCTTTTATATAAGAATATTTCAACACCGTCTTTTTTTTATACCTACTCCTGTGAAACGGCTTCTTTTTTTCTTCTATAGTTCGATCGAATAAATAAATAAATATATTTTTATATATTTTAAATATCAAATTAATGAAGTAATTGATCATAAACTATTATCTGAACACTAATGCATGCTTTTGAATTTATAATCGATGCAAATATTTTTCTATGAAGAATATGATGTTGTAATTAATGAGTAGAATATGTTGCTAACCTTAGTCATTATCAATGTAATAGCTCATATTCTACTCAAAGTATATAAATTAATCAATTGGTTAAAATGAGCATTAGGAGAACACAAAACAAATCTTACATGAAAATAATGCAAATTATTGAAGCTTGGCTCACTTTGCATTCAAATCAATTGAAATGGTCCACTTATTGGAAAGGACAAGGCAAAAAAATAATAATAAAAAAAAACACTGGACATGTTCTGCCTCTCATTGGTCCACAATCATCAATATCATTCAAGACTATACTTGTGTATTCATACCACACATTCCTCCCATATATATACACAACTTTATTGTTTCTTGACTCTTCAATTTTCTTGAGCACATACTTTGTGACAAAGCAATTCCATCACCAATTGCACAATAGTATTTCCTCAATGCCCTTGTTGTGTTGTTTTCCTTTTTCCATTTTAATCTGATAGCGTTCACACTCAACCACTTAACCGTCATTTTTGCTTTGCTCATTTCCATATAAACTACAATTTATCCTTATAAAAGGATCGATGTGGGATTCTCAACGCCGACAACTGGATTAGATGAATAGTTGAGTTCCGTAAGATTTATTATAAAGATCTATCTATAACTCAGTTTAAATACTTGGAGCCTCACATGGCGTTCCAAGGCTTAATGAATATGAAACTAAATTTCCTTAATTAGACAATGTTGCTCCAAACTATTTGGGTTTTTGCCTAAGACGTGGTTTTCTTAGGTGGAAGGAATGTGGGAATGACAGAGATGATGGAATATTATGGATGAACTTGTTAAGTACGTTATGATCATTCATTCTCTTTTTGATCAATTATTGAAATTATCCAACACCTAATCAAGAATCACATTTATCTATTGTCTAGCTATACCTTAAATAATTTATAAGGGCATTCGATAACATGTACTGTGGTACGTGCCCATGTGTGTGGACTGTCTGACAGATTGACAACCACTCTGCTCTCGAGAAAATAATTTGCCAAAAAAGTCAGCAAAATCGTCTATGATGTCTTGAGATTTTCTTTTTCCTCCGCTCTTTTTGAAATTTCGGATCTTCTAATATAATTTTTTTTATGACTTTAATTCTCTTGTATATAAGTAATACAAAAATTTACACTGTATATTTTATATTTTTAGATATATTTTATTAATTAAATTTTAATAGTAATTGATTTATAGTATAAGATATTTGATAGTTTTTCATTAATGTACATAACACAAAAAAAGTATATTAGGAAATGTCATACGTAAAATTTTGAAGTAGAAAATCAGGAGCCCTCTTTTTGGTATCAAAGGAGGATAAGGCAGGTGGGTCTCTTTACCTTTTGATTTTGTTCGATTTTGAGTATTTTCAACTTAAAATAAATATTGTGGTTTTAAAAAAATAAAATAAAATAATTCAAAACTTTAAACCATGATTTCAGTATGCATTGTTTAATACCATACATTTTTATGTTTATTAAAAAATTGCAAAGAAAAATACTTAAATGAATAAAAAATTAATTAATTAGATTATAAAATTTTTTTATTTTTTTAAAAGACATAAATAAATATTATCGTAATAGTTTTTTTTAAGACACATCTCAATAAAATTTGATTATATTAAATATCAAATAATATTATTTAAAAATAAGAGAATAATTTTGATTTGAAAATTTTTAGAAGGAAGATTGATTAATAAATTTTTTTTTATATCATTGGAAATTGAGTTTTATGACTTTTTCTAGTCATCGAAATGAGATATTTTTATCATAACACATTATATTTTACTTTATCCATTTTATAATCCATCCATTTTGTTTTAACAATCAGGTTAAATTAAAACTCATCCAAAATTACCAGTTTAGGCAATTTTCTTCTATGGCTCGCCGCCTGCGGAAGCTTCCAACCCTCATTATCAAAAAGAGGTGGTGAAAAAATGCATGCAAAGAGGTGAACTTACGAGAGAGTTAAAAAAACGGAAAATAAATTACATTGAAAGCGTTAGGACTGCAATATTTATTGTCTTTGACCAGCTTTCACATCAGCAGGGGTCGGTGAAAATATATAAGTGACGTCATGGGCATTTAATTACTCTCTTACCCATACAGAATTTTTTATTTTTTATTTATTTTAAAGAGGTAGTTTTAATTTATTTTTTCACCTACTGCTCTAAAGCATCTTGTGCAAAATAAAATGACCCCTCTGGAGACTTTGAAAAATTCTTATATGAAATTGATATATATCCTCACGGATTTTGTGATTGAAATAGAATCAATCAAGTTTAAAAAAAAAATGTGTTACAAGATATGTGTACTTCGTGCTTATTTTATTTTTTAGATTTTACATTTATTTAAGTGAATTAATATAAAATGTAAGGTTCATGTGTGGGGATATAATCTAGATACATGATAAACTTTATCCTTAGAGTTTCTTGAATGACCTAGATCTATTTGCTTTCTCTAAATCTTTATGATAAATTTTTATATTGAGCATATATGTAATCTTCTTTAGGGTTCTTTAACTCAAAAGAGAAAACCTTTATTGGGAATAATAATGTTGTTGAGATTAAACTTTACACTGTATTTGGTTGGGATTTTCTTTTTCTTTTGCTAATTATGTTGGTTGAGACGTTTAAGGGAAGTATTCATAGAAAGGAAATGTAAATAAGGAAATAAAAGAACTATTTACTTTGGTTGATTAAAGTGTTTTGGAGGATGGGAGATCAATGGGGGAAAATTTAGGAAAACTTCCTTCTCCCATTAGATTAATTGACCTCTCAGCAATTTGTTGGAGGCATGGCTACAAGAAAACATGCTAGAAGGTTCAATCAAATATAAGGCAACAACCCAACTACTAATTTTGTATTACCCTCTTCTTAAAACCCTACCAAGTACCCCAATTGACACAGCCCATGCATGCACACAATCCCACAATTGATCATTACAATAGTTACCAAGAGGCTTATTACTTTCATTAGGCAAACCATTCCTCTTCTCCCCTTTCCCTTGGCAAACCAAGGAAAGCCCCAAGTTCAAAGTTCTTTATGACATTAAAGTTTATTTTATTGGATATGTGGAATGATGAAGTGTGTGAGAATTGATCCACCGCTTTAAAAAAGTAAAGTTTATTTTTTTGCTTAATGTTTTCATGCTTTTCTTTCCCTTACATCAAATATTAATTGTTGTTTTCATGAACAATCCAATGGGTGGAGTGATAAGTGCGCAAATTATAGGTTTTAAGTTCAAATTCCATCGACACCTTCTTGTCATATGAAATGTTAAAATACATGAAAATTAATTAGGACATCGCTTAAAAAAAAATTACAATGGTTGTCGACTTCAATACTCAAAAAATTATTAGATAAAATATTCTTTTATTTAAAGAAATATGTACTTATCATTCTTTGGAATAAAGACGAGTTGATTATTGAAACAAAAATTTTTATTAAATGGGAAGATAATACCATGTCAAAATTAGTTAACGAAATTGTCCAAACTGTTCACACAAGCAAATCATAAATAATAAAGGATATTTTATTTATGATAATAATAATTAGTGGGACTTATTCGAATGACAAACTCATTTGGTATCTGTTATCAGAGATCTCAGGTTCGAGAGACCTGCTTGATAGAAAGGTAAGGGCGGTGCTCCTCCCGTCCCCCTCCCCCCAAAAAAAAATAATAAATAAAGGCTATTAAATAATTACTACCATGAGATCTCTATTTCCATTCTTTTTTCTAAAGAAATTGTCCGGAAAGAAAAGAAATCCAAAAGAACAAACAAAATTAACGGCCGAATCATCTACTCGAATTGACCAGAATACCCTTTCGAAAACTGATACCACACCGACGACACGTGGAAAGGGGTCCGTGCGGATTTAACGCCTTAACGGTCGGTGGGACCCGTTCGAAGACGACGTAGGAGAAGTGGTACCACCGTGAATATGTAGAAATCCCAGTGCCTCACATGCCCCTACGGGCCTAATGGCCTAATCCCAAAGTCCGCTTTCTTTTTTAAATGCCAAAATAAAGCAACAAATAAATACACCAAAAGGCAAAAGGTAAATACTAGTAAAAATACATAAATCAAGTACATAATTAATACATTGAAATCATTAATACATTAAACATTTTCATACTTAAATACTTCATACGTTTATAATTGAATGACTCATATTCCATTTTGAGTTATTCCAAATCGAATGTCTCATTTTTAAAACTAATAAAATTTTTATTAAGAAAATTAATAATGCAATGGATTAATAAATTAAGTTAAACTTTTTTTATTAAAATGCTTATAAGTCAAATTAAAACATTCAATTTCGGACGAAAAGAGTATTAAGTAATCCATGCAACTTTGCATTGTAGTTTTAAAATTATAAAAGTTACAATGTTTTTTTATTACATGTATAATTTTAAAACTAAATTTATTCAATTAGTTTTTTTCACGTTTCCCCATAAATTAGGGAAGAGTTATTGTATATTTGATAACTCAACCCTTTATCTTTTGGAAAACTTATCCTTTACCCTTTTTTTTTTACCTTTTTCATTCCTAAAAAATTTAGTCAAAAGGATCAAAATATCTTTTCAAAATTATTTAGAGATAAAAAAAAATTAAAAAAAAAAAGCTAAAGATCAAAACTTTCAAAAGATAAAAGATTGAGTCATGAAATACGTAATAATTCAATTATGAAATTTACATCTCATACGAGCAGTATTATGGATCTGAGTATTCACATACCTTTAGTCTTGAATTAGACACAAAAGTAGATCCTTTTTTTTTTGGGTAAATTTTATGAAGTTACCATTTTTTGCTCGGAAAAAAGAAAAGAAAAGAAAAGAAAAAAGAAGTTTATATAATAAAGAAAGAAAAAAATAAAACAAAAGAAGTAATTGCAGTGCCGCGGAAACTTTTTGCTACTTATATATACCAGTGGTATATGAGTAGAAAAGCAACAGAGAAGCCAAAGCCAAAGCCCTCTGCAGCAAGTACTACAGTATTAAGTTGCAAGCCTGAGTGTAGAACTGTCGGCAGAACTTTCTCTCTCCCCGCCTCCCTCTTTCTTTCTAGAGAGAGAGATAACACCTCGGTTTCTTCGCCGGCCGGGAATCTCAGAACAGCTAGTGCTTCAGTCTTTTTACTCACATTATGGAGTCTCATTATTCATTAACCAAATTTCTCGTTCTAACAAGTTTCTGCTACTTCCTGGCTAGCATTTTCACCTTCCCTGTGGCTACTTCTCAACCTCTCCACCGTGTTTCCGACACGCATTGGAAGCCCGCCACCGCCACATGGTACGGCAGTCCCGAAGGAGACGGAAGTGAAGGTAAGTAATTATTGAATTAAGTTAAACTAAACTCCCCCCTAATTTCACAATTTTTGACCAAAAAACTCCTTAGTTAGCTCTTATTACTTTTGTTTGCAGGTGGAGCTTGCGGGTACGGGTCAATGGTAGATGTGAAGCCATTTAGGGCGAGAGTTGGAGCGGTGAGTCCGGTTTTGTTCAAAGGCGGAGAAGGCTGTGGTGCTTGTTACAAAGTCAAGTGTCTAGACGAGTCAATTTGTTCGAGAAGGGCAGTTACGGTAATTATAACGGATGAATGTCCCGGTGGATATTGCTCCAACGGCCGTACGCATTTTGACCTCAGTGGAGCTGCATTCGGCCGCATGGCTATTTCCGGCAACGGCGGCGATCTACGGAACCGCGGGGAAATCTCCGTTATCTACCGCAGGTAATTAATTTAATGCTTTGCGCGTGTTTTTCCTGCCTTTTTTAACGGTTCTTTTTTTTTCCTCTGTTTTGTCAGTTTGTGTTTAGTTGGACCGTTAAAGTATGCTATGAATTAAAAATAAATAAATAAATAAATCTACGAAAATTACATTTTTCTTTTATTTTTTATAAAATGACTTTGACTAACTGCGCCAAGTACATTTGGGAGAATGATAGTTACACCCAGAACAGTTCAGTGGCACTGGTCACAGTGCTCCTATTTTGTGTGCAGCGGTATGAAGTATTTCTTTCCTACAATTATTACTAAGGTTTTATTATAAACATATTGGGGAGAAATTATTATATATTTAAAAGTAAAAAAAGCGACCCGAAAAAGATAGGCAGATCGAGTTAAGAAAATTTCTTGTCGCTTTTTCCCCATCATTTTCTACCTCCTCACGGCCCATGGCCCTTCGCGGTCAGAACTCGAAAGTATAGTAAGGAAATTATTGAGTATTTCAAGATTCAACTTTATACTGTTCAGAAGCTTGATCTTTAATTTTTTTTTTTATCTTTAAATAATTTTTGATTGAATATTTTGATTCTTTTAGTTGATTTTTTTAAAAAAAATTATAAGATTTTAAAGTTAATGATGATCTAACTAAAATTAAAAGAGCATTATTATCACTGCATTTCATGACAGTACATGTTTATTCAAATGTGCTCAAAAATTCAGTAATTTTTTTTTTGAAAATTTTGATCAAAAAGATCAAAATATCTAATCGAAATTAGTTAAGTATAAAAAGGATAAAAAAAAAACTTTTATATAATTTGAATTCTTTGTCCATTATAAACTTCTTGCTATAATAGATATTTTGCAATTTATATATTCTTGTATTTTCTTATGATTCTGACACTTGGACCCAATCAAAAGGGCTCGTGATCCTCGAGTCTACAATTATAGATTTTTGAGTTTTAGTTCGGTTCCATTATTGTAACTTAATTAGAATCTTAAAGACCAAATTAAGCTTGTTGAATTAATGTAAATTTTTTTGGTAAACGATCTCATGGTGTTTGTGAGATGTGAAATGTGACAGTGGATTTGCTTTGATTTGTTGAATATTTTGGCAGGACTCCATGTAAGTATCCAGGGAAGAATATTGCATTCCATGTGAATGAAGGATCAACAGATTACTGGCTTTCACTCTTGGTAGAGTTTGAGGATGGAGATGGTGATGTTGGATCCATGCATGTTCGAGAGGTAAAAACAAAAAACCCTCCATTTGCGTCGTTTTTTTTAATTTTAACAGCAAGGTTTTACTGTTTATTTTTACATTGTGGAATATTCACCTTCCCCTTTTTTACTTGGCAAATTTTGAGAGTAGTAAAAAAAATAAAAGGTAGAGTATAGCATAGAATTTCACATTTTTCAAAAAGGAACCTTTAAAAGAGAATTGGAAGACTTTTTCGGGCAAGAAATTAAGGAAGTACTAAGGAAGGAGACAAATCCGAAGATCACGGATGACTTACTAGTAGACAACTTAACGTTTGCCCGACAATACAGACTTGCTTTTCTTTTTTCTTTTTCTTTTTTTTTCTTTCTTATTCTAAATCTCAAAAGCATTATTTTTCACCATCTTTTTCTTTTTTTACTCTATCTTTATACTTTATTCCGACTTTTAAGATTCAAGAAATTGTTTATATATATATATATATATATATAAGGAGAAAAAGGGGGAAAAAAAAAGAGAAAGACTATTTCCCACAACCTTGTTCCATGAATAGTCCATTTGCTGTTCAATTCAATCAATCAAGAAAAAGGCAATTTTTGCTTTTTGGAATTTTCTCTCTGGTTTCTTGTCATGCATTAACATTTTCATTAATATATGTAGATATAGAAAGTCAAATTTGGAAAATCTGTGGATGTTTTGATGAATGAACTAATATATATTAAAGCAAATATTATTCTTGTAATGTAGGCAAGTTCCAGTGAGTGGCTACAGATGACTCATCTATGGGGTGCAAATTGGTGCATTATTGGAGGTCCCTTGAAAGGTCCATTTTCAGTAAAGCTAACCACGTTATCAACAGGAAGATCCCTCTCAGCAAGAGATGTTATTCCAAGAAGTTGGACTCCAAAAGCCACTTACACTTCTCGCCTTAACTTCAACTACTAGCTTGCTAGATTACAAAGAAAGGAAAATCTTGCCCTTCTTTCCATATTTTGGATACGGAGACAGTTAATTAAGAGAAGCAGTAGCCCTGTTTGTTTGTGGTTATGGTATCATGGTTTGGGTTTTTTCAAAAGAAAAACAGCCATTGTAGGAATGCTAGCTTTCTTTTTCTATTGGGTTTTTTTCACACCTTTTTTCTTATAGCAAGTAGTTTGAGTTTCTTTCCTTCTGCGGTTCCTTTTGTAGTTTGTGGGAATTGGATGTAGAGAAGTAAAAGGTGGTGTTGGTTGAGCCCTCTCCGAAGGGGAGAGAGAGCGGTTTCTAATTATGTAATATATATCATATTGTGTAATATGTATTGTTTTTCAAGAATGGATCCTATTCCAAGCTGTTCATCTTTGGTTGTTGTTGTTGGTTTCTAATTAAAAAAAATCCCTACCATCCGATCTCACATTGTAACTGTAAGTGAAGTTGAAATTATCTCACCTTCTTCCCTTCAACCGTTGAGTTATATTTCGAGGGACAAACACTGAGTTATGCTTTGAGGGACAACGTGGGTTTTGCTACCTCTTTGGTTTGTTTAGTTGATTTCTCACTATTCTAAGTCTTAACCAAACACAAGAATTGTCACAGAGTGGGAGAGTAGTTCATACTTCATAGTTCACTTTACTCCACCTCATTCTCGTCCTTCGAAAGACATTCTTTGGGAGAGGAGGTAGAGTTCTGGAATTAATTTTGTTGGATGTCATTAGAAGATTTATGGTCTTTTTTTCCATGTGTGCAAGTGAAAGACATCGAGAGAGTTTAGAAAGAGATTGAATGTTTAGAATCCATTTTCACATGCCTAGATAGACAAGAGTTTGTGACCACACTTACACGTGCAAACTCCCCCAATTTCTTCGGGATATCAATTCAGTTCTCTGTCCCCATGAAGAATTGAGAAATATATATATATATATATATATATTTATAAATATATTCATGTGTTCAAATCTCGAAAGGAAGATTTCCACTTCCGAATCTGTTCTTCATCAGATTCAAGATCTGCTCATTCAAGAAAAAAAAAAAAAAGAATTTATTTCTCCTTTTTCTAACTCTCTTCCCCGCTGCTCATTTGCCATCTGTTAACTTGTTCACAACCGATAAACAAAACTGGGTGCAAAGTCACGGACGTTGAGGGGCTCCCGTGCTATGAAAAGAGGCTAACGTGGGAACGACAATTGAGAATGGACAGATTGTGACTTAACAATTTCGGTCTTTTGCACCTCTTGATTTATCCTTTCTGTCCCATTTTCATAATGAAAATTTTTTTGGAGAAAAAGTTACCACTGAATTTGCAGCAGATGTAGTTATCAAAGGGACAAATATTTCTCGGTCGAAATTTATCCTTTAACTATCCCATTAGATTAGTTCGGACGAATTAATCCAAACAGGAGACTATAAAACTATTAAAAAAAAAAATAAAAATCGACAACCCCATGTGCTAGGGGTTGTAGTTCGGAAAAGAATGCCTATTCCCTTGTTGATATTTTGTTTTAGAAATTAATGCAGTCCTGTCGCAATGATAAATTACAAACTCAACTTAGTAACTATACATCCAAATCTCTCATCTATGGGGTTGCAAGTTTTCTCCTACTTTAATAGATGACCATTCAAGACATCTGGAACAGCACTATCAAGGGGAAATTCAAGCTTACATTGAGTGAAATGTTTTAGAGAAAACTCTTTCAGTTTTACATCAACTATGGTTAGTATTAATTTTTATAACCTCAATGCAGAAGTAGTAGTCAGATGAAAATATAGCAGGGCCTTATCTACTCTTAGTTGTATTAAAACAGTCAAAGTGTTTCAGAGCAATCATGAGAAACATCCATAAACAGGCCTTTTTTTGTAGAACGGAACACATGTACATAAAGAATAAGATTTAAGAAAAGTAACTGTACAGAGTGCAAGAGAAAGTAAATATTATACGTTTTTACTCACATAATTTTATAGATAATAGCAAGCAAAGCCACAAGAACATGTTTGAATTTCATATGGAAAAAGATATCATTTTGTACATTGGATAGATAAAGGTGTAGGTCATGAAAACTACAGGTTTTCATACATGATCTTGTTTTTCCTCAACGTAAATGCTTTATAATTCATAAGCTGGAAATCTAGCATTGGCAGGTTCAACCATGTCAAAGAAAAGAAAAGCCATACCTCCAATGCCTTCAAACAGCGAGTATGGGCTATCTCCTCCATCCATTTCTCCCTTTGACATAAGCTTGTGAGCTCTATCCAACAAAAAGCAACTAAAAGCTTTAGCTCTATACAAGAACTCAACATTTCCAGTTAGTTGATAAAGGGCTAGGAAGACATAAGCATTGCCACTGATGCCATGACAAATTCCAACCCTTTTCAAAAGGCCACGATTCCACACAACCTCAGCTGCATCTATGGCTGCTTGTACAAATATTTTATCCCGAAAACCTGGTCAATAAAAATATCAGGAAATCAAACAGCAGTAAAAAACTCAAAGAAGTAGATAGATTGGATTCAGTTGTCTCATAAATGGAACTCACAAGTGAAATTGCATCCATAGATGAGCAAATCAGCCAGAAAAAAATAGATACGTTTTCCTCCTTTCATGTAAGGGTATACATGTATAGGAAAGGTCAAGTAAAGTGCTTCACTGAAGATGAAAACAAGTACATGGATCATTCTCAGCACTAAGGGTGTACAAGCTTACAATGTTAATCCACAAAACAATGTTAAGTGGATGCGTACTGGATAGAAAGAGTTCTCAGATATACACAGCAGATAAGATCTTACTTGCAAACCAAGAGAAACGGACAATAATCTGAAAAACTACATTCGGTGTGTATATATGTAGGATAGAGACATGACATTTGTCTTCTCTAAAAATGTCCCAGAACGTCTAAACTAAGATATTACCTTAGCAGCCTTGACAAGTGTTAGGGCGATTCCAGGAGCTCCATGACACCAGTGTACAAGAACATCTCTCTTATTATCTACCTCACTCGCCGGATAGTTCCCACTAGATAAATGATTCTTGATCATGTACTTAAGGGTTTCCTTGACATCTTCACACTCATCGGGCTTCAGTTCAAAATCCATTAAAACATGCATGATCCCTGCCAATCCATGGGCTGCACCCCAGTACATCTCACCATACCACTCAAACATCAACGGACTTCTTCCCCTCCCACCCAATCTTCTCCCGTTCTTGATCACTTCTTTGACAACATCACCCTAACATAAGGTTGAGGAAGAATATCAGTAAAGTGCACTGAAGGACCTACTAAAGTAACTACAGTGAAATATAATTAGCAGTCTTACCATTTCAGTGGAGGAAATAGTTCCCTTACCTACATGTTTATCTATAAACAAACATGCCCACAAGTAGCCAGCTCTACCATATAAAAGTTCATCAGGAAGATCCTTTGACAACCTAATCTTGCTCCATAATCAATGTGGTTGAATGTCAATATAAGAGACAAGCAAAATACAGAACAAAAAAGAAACCAAGTGCTTTAATACCAACCTCTTTAAACTGAGTTATATAGTAATGCAAGTGCTGATCATTCCCCATGTACTTTGCTACTACAGCACCAAGTGCACAAAACCCAGCTCTCCCAGCAATAAATGTGACATTCCTATATCCATTTATCAATAAGCACAAGATTTTCACTGAATGTATAAGAAAACAAAGAACTTCATGATTCATTTTTCTTCCCAATGTTTCGTCCTATGGTTGAGTTCTCAGTTTCTTTAAAAAAAAAAGGAAGTCAATAAAGATTTAAAAATCCAAGTCATAATTAGAGACGTTCTGCTCAAGGTACCCAGTGAACTCCTTCAATTTTCCTCGAAACCTCCACTTTTCTAATGAAATTAAAGGAAAACCAATAAACCCAGTACCAACAATCCCTGAGAGATAACTTACTTTAAAAAGAAAATTAACAGAGATATTACCCAATTACCTGGACTGGATAGAAGCAGAATCACAGGCCTTGACTATCTGAGAGCAAAGACTAAGATCATTTTCGTTATTAGTAACAAGAAATGATTTGAAAAGCAAAAGGGCGGTCCCAAGAGCACCAGTATACAAAGTAAAGTCATCAACTTTCTGCCCAGAGAGACCCCATGTTTCCACAACTATAGCTTCTTTAAGATCAAGAGCCGCTCGCTTGAACTTCTCAGAGATTAAGGAATATGGGGTTTCAAGAAGTCTCAAAAGCGATTCTTCCGTGCCCTGTTGTGGAATTTTGTGAACTTGCTGGCCTATGCTGGGATTTTCTTGAACAAAATCTGGCATCACATTTGAAAAGAATCTGTCTGCCATTTTCACTTCAAAAGTTGAACGCTCTCCTGCTTTCTTCAGCTGAACTGCTACCGCAATCACTGGAACTGCCCCGGAGTCCAGTACTACTAGAGATGAAGGCCAGAACGATTTTTGGGTCGGATGCGGATGAAGGAACCCGGTTGGAATCTTTTTCCCTTTTTATTGGGCGGCTAAGGGTTGACTAAGAAGTTAGAAGATGTTACGGTTTGCCACGTGTGGCATCAATTTCAACGTGGCCTCCTTTATTTTCCTCTTAAGAAAAATATTCTTCATATTTCAAAAAACACATTTTCGTGTTATTTGTCTCAATCAGTTTTTCAAACAAATCGTTTTATAATTTTTCATCTTGATTTTAAATTGAAATTTTTAAAAATGATTAGTTAAATTATTTGTAAGACTAAATTATCTATTTTTTATCCTAATTTTAGACCATTGTTTAATTTTCAAAATTTTTTTTTGATAATTTCATATTCAATCATTTTATGGATAATCAAAATCCTATCTACGATCAAAATTTTAATAGAATGACTTTAATTTCAAGACACATGACATTACTCTTCGGAAGGAATTTGGTTTCTTAATATCAAAACTTTAGCTCATTTGCTACAGTAGAGATATCAGAAATGGTTTCTTCTTCCTCAACACTTCGAGTTCTCTAAAGATATTTTGTAAAGATCTAGGAATTTCTTCTGAAAACATACCCAAAAACCTATATGGTAAAGGTGGATCAATAACTTAACAAATAAAAATGTTCATAGTGGGGATTAAATGACTCAGAAGAAACAAGGTTCCAATTTTGACTTCCTGGTTCATAGATATCACCGCCCCACTGGTTCCTACCTCATAGGCGATCTCCAAAGCTTCAGTCATTTTCTTAAGAGGGCGAAAAGAAAAGAAAAACAATTAAAACTTGGTTCTGATCTTCCAGAGATATGCTTCTGTCAATGCCGGCCAAATAAACAATGCCAATGGTACTTCAAGACAAAGACAACTTAAGAATTTCTTCACCATTTGATGGGTTTTTTGAGCATTTTTTAGAAAACTTGAAATTTTAAGGAAGAAGAAGCCTTTTCTATGATCTTTATGGCAGAAAAGGAGACAAAACTTGATATTTTTGTTGGGCATAGATGAAGAGAGTAGTGTCATGTCTCTTTTGTGGGGGCGTTTTCATTTTTACCCATATTAAAACAGTAATTTCTTATTTACCCAATTTTTCACAACATTTCACAATTA
>JAOXNR010000029.1:1536114-1551508 GCA_028571225.1 Parsonsia alboflavescens
AAAAATATAAATAAATTTGATCCAATATCTCTAGGATTTAGTTTTTATCCTTTTAGATATAATATATAAAATATATTTAAAGAAAATAATTCTTTTATTCAAGATTCTATTTTTTAAAAAATAAAATTAGACACTGATCATTAACTTTGACTATTAGAAAATTTAACTGTGCACTATATAGTATTACCCTTTATATATATAAATATATATATATATATATATATTAAATATCTTCTAATTACCCTCTCAAAAGAAAAAAATTGAATATTTTTTCAATATATTATTAGAGGGATAATTAAAAAAACATCTCTAATTAATTAACAATAATGAGTTATATATAATTAGTGACAAAAAAAAGATAACTAAAATGATCTATGTTTAGTAAGGAAAAGAGTAACTTTGAAGAGATGCATGTCATAAAAGTTTAAATCCTGTCAAACAACTCAAATAAGGAAAGAATTATCGGTCAAATCATTATTCAAATTATACCATTTTGATCATTTTGATCCTTAAAGTATTTTTGTAGCCAAATAAGGATTCAAATTATATCTTTTTAGTCATTTTGATTCCTAAAGGTTTTTTTTTACCAAATAAGGACTTAAACTATTTACCAATTGGTCATTTTGATCATTTTGACTGAAATGTTAAAAAATGTCATCAAAATTTTGAGTTAATGGAGAATTGATCAAAATAGAAAAGACATTTTCCATCATTTTACTGTTTAAATAAAATAAAATAAAATAAAATAACCCCAAGTCAAACTCTGACACTGTTCATCGTCTTCTCCTGCACTCCTCCCTTGCTTTCGCAACCTATAGCCTCACTGTTCACCGTCAAGCTAGATCTCCCTCTGTGTCGGCTTCCCTAGATTTGGGCTCAGCACTGCACCAACAGCCCAACAGCACCACAAGCCAAACAAATGTTGCAGACCTCAATGACACAAAGACCAACCCCTAGCTCCACACCACACAACTCCGCGCTGCCCATGTCATCTCTACACCCAGCACCATATTGTCACACCTATCTGAACCCAGTCGCTTCGCTACCAATTCACTGGCAGCGGCGCAAGAGAGGAGATGAACAGTACCAAGGTTTGGATGTTTTTAACTTTGAAGAGATGCAATATCATAAAAGTTTAAATCTTGTCAAACAATTCAAATAAGGAAATGATATGCAGTAAAAAGGATGTTAAAAATAAAGAGAAAAGCATAAAGCAAAGCAAAGACCTGTCAAGAATGGACTTTTACTTTCTCTTCAAAAATATTTCAATTGATGGATTAGCAAACGTATAAATTATAATTTTTTAGTTTGAATCTCTTCTGATATCCTTTTGGATAAGTGGAATATCAAGATGTTTATAAATTGATTCGGATGATACTAATTTTTTTAAAAAATAATAATAAATAAATGGAGTTTTACTTAAAGATTATTTATAAAATTTTAAATTAAAAATATATTTTGTTAAAAAAATGTAGGATTGTTTTTGGGGAGAGGGTAAATGTCTATAGCTGCCACTCCACGTGATACAATATAACAAGTGAAACAAAGTCTGAACTTTGAAATTGAATTAAATACTGACCCCCTTCAATTCTTTCATTGTCAGCCTGGCCAAAGACTAAAATGGAGAAGAACGCACCGGGATTTGGGGTAGCGGGTAAAGGCATATGCCTCCAAAGATGGTTGGTTCTCAGTTCGATTCCCATCACCGGCATTCTTTGGGGGATTTATATGATGACCCTTCAGACCTATGGAAATTAGTCGGGTCAAAGGCTTGGACACCCATGTAAATCAAAAAAAAAAAAAAATTGGAGAAGAACATTCTGCATAATTTTGTGGAGATCAGACGTCTCAAGCTCCATCTTGCAGAAATTGGAACAGGTCCTGCTGTGATTTTCCTACATGGGTTCCGGGAAATCTTGTATTCATGGCGGTATCAGATGATAGCAGTGGCTAACACCGGATTCCAAGCAATTGCACCGGACTTCAGAGGATATGGGTTGTCCGAAACACCGGCGGAGCCAGTTAAGGCAACATTCAAGGATCTTGTGGATGATATTCTTGGTATTCTTGAAACATTTCACTTCCATAAGGTATCAAATTTTTTAATCAACATTGAGGTTATCCCCAAAGAAGTAAAATTTGGGGCTTTTCCGGGCAACAAATTAGAACCGAAATTAACAATCTTTTTCGTGGTAAAATAGTCAGGTTTTTCTAGTGGGAAAGGATTTTGGGGCTCGGGTAGCTCACCACTTTGCACTTGTTCATCAGGACAGATTTTCTGCTGTTGTAACATTAGGTGTGCCATTCCTCCCCACTGGCCCTGATTCATTCCCAGTTGATTTCCTTCCAAAAGGCTTCTACATGTTGAGATGGAGGGCAAGTTCATTTTCTTTCTTCCTGTTTTTTTTTTTTTTTGGGATTATTACTTCATGAACCAAGTGAAGTCTGTCTTGAATTTTCTGTATTGTCCTGCAGGAACCAGGGAGAGCTGAAAAGGATTTTGGGCGTTTCCCTGTCAAGACAGTGGTGAAGAACATCTATACTCTTTTCTCAGGCAGTGAAATACCATTAGCGAAAGAGGACCAAGAGATCATGGATTTGGTTGATCCATCAACCCCTCCACCTCCTTAGTTTTGTGAGGAAGATCTTGCTGAATATGCAGATTTGTATCAAAAATCTGGTTTCCAAACTGCCTTGCAAGTCCCCTACAGGTAAAGAGGGATTTCTAAAGATCCAACCTTTTTCTTTTGCATTTGTAGACCCTTATTTTTTTGATAAATTTGATTTTTTATGAATATTTTGGATGCCTGAGGACTGACTTGACTTGCACAGGGCATGGACCGAGGAATATGGAGTGAGTACTCTCAGAATCAATGCACCTATTCTGCTGATTATGGGAGGAAAGGATTATGCCCAATTAGGTCTAGGAGAATATATAACAAGTGGAAAAGTGAAGGAATTTGTTCCTGAACTTGAAGTGATCTTCATTCCAGAGGGAACCCACTTTGTCCAAGAGCAATTCCCAGAGGAAGTGAACAAGCTTGTAATCAATTTCCTCAATAAGCATTCTGGGCAGCAGTAAATGTGACCACAAAAAGAATTCAGACTTTGAGATTCATTCTCAATATGTATTGTTGTAATAGTTCAATAAAACAGGTCTGAAACAGCTTTTGCATCCCCAAGATTTCATGTTAGTACTTCCTCCGTTCCTATTTATTTGTGGTTTAAGATTATTTCATCGACACTCATGTTGAAATATTTTACCCTTAATAATTATGTTGATTTTCAAAGAAAATTTATTATAGAATTGAGATTAGGAGTATAGGATTGATGGGTATAAAATTAGAAGAATCGAAATAATTAATTGATTTTGATAAAGGTAACAAATAAAGTAAATTAATGAAGAATAAATAAGGAAATTTAAGTCTATTTTCATATTGAAATGTGTGAGATATAATTTAATTAAGACAAGAACTATCTCCTTAACGAATTAACTAAGGATAGAGAGAATATTTCTTTTATGATTATTGCATATTTATATTTGGACATAATTATTACGGATTTATTTAAAAATGTGCACTTGTCATTCAACAAAATTAATTGCGATTTATTTAAAAATGTGCACTTGTCATTCAACAAAATTAATTGCTCTTATTTTATATATTAGGTAGATATAGATGGATTAAATTAATATTTAGTACGCCCTCTAATCTGGTGAATGTTCCCATTTCTTTTGAAAATTTAAAGTTTTTAAAAGAATGGTTGTTATATTCAAAATAAATTAAGTAAAACTCTTTTAATAAAAAAAATTAAAATTTAAATAAAACATGTAATTTCAAACAAAAAGGGTAATATAAGTACAGGTCCAAACCCTATTAGACTAATATTTTTAAACCTGAAATAAGATCGGTGATTACTAGATTATGTGATTTATATATTCCATCCCATAATATAAAATTAAAGTCTTTAATTCGTGAATTAAGTTAAAATGAAGAATTGTAAAATACGCATCAAAGCACCTTTTTTTTAATAAAAAAAATATATATATTTTATAATCAAAGAAAATAATGTACAAGTAAAACTATCTCAAGTGGGGAATATTAAATATATGAACAGAAAAAGCTCCAAGCTCAGGCAAAAACAAAACCTAAGGACCTAACGGAGGTGCCACGAAACGACCTCGTAACATTTTATTTTAGCACTTGGAGTTTGGATGATAACGTTCGTAGAACTTATCCAAGGATTATAATCTCAAAAAGGAAAGGATTTCTTCTCGGCAATCACCAATTTCCAATTCCTGATCAGACTCGAATTCCCTCAATTCCTTATCAGATTCAGATTCCCAAATTCATGTCCTGTATAAAGATATCCCCAAACCATTCTCATAGGTTCAAACTCTTAATTCCTGACTTGAACACTCACTAGAAATACAAAAAGACGTGGCTTCAAGAAAATCCAAGATACAATGGCAGTTTTCAATACTTTTTTCATTGGTGACATGGTGGAAATCTGCTGCGAAGAAGATGGATTCTGCGGAGCTTATTAGGTGGCCAAGGTTCTGGAAAAGAAGAGCAATAACAGATTCTTGGTGGAATACACAACTCTCGTTACAGAGGAAGACGAGCCTGTATTCTTGAAAGAAACCGTTGATGCTCATATGGTGAGGCCTCTCCCTCCCAAGACTAAAGTTTCGGAGTTCAAGGTCTTTGAAAAGGTTGATGTTCATGCCAACGAAGGCTGGTGGGAAGGAAGAATCATCAGAAAGAGGAGTTCCGATCGTTACTCCGTCTACTTCGAAACCACCAGAGAATTGATCGAAGATCCAGTTTCTTGTCTGAGACCTCACCGGGATTTCGTTCGTGGGAAGTGGGTTACTCTCCCCATAACTCGAACTCTGCATCTGAAGCATTTTTTGTTTGTAAGGTTTTTTTCATGCTTATAGAAATATTATACAGTAATTCTTTATTCTTTATACAGACTTCTTGATAGGAAGAAAGTTGTTCTTCATTAATGTTAACCATCACTATGTTCCCATATTTTTCCAGATTATCTAGAAAGTAAAATCAGATCCATTCACTCTGTCAAGCAAGAAATTGACAGGTTATTGTACCATAGTAAACAAGAAAAAATAACATCTCCAAAACTAGCCTTTGCTAAAAAATCCTGGACACCAAAATTCATTTACTGCCATTATTATGCCAGTACTAGTGATGAATAGAGGAGAAAAAAAGAAATAAACCAATCAATTGCTTAAAGAAATTTCCCATCCTCAGAATCCCAGAAAAACAAAGAAGGAAAGAAAGCAAAAAAACAATATCATGCAGTGGGAGTTGATTCAGTTTCTATAATTTGCACATCTCCAATGCCGGAAGCAGCATCATTCTTTGGCGATTCAATAGTCTCAAGAATAGTATTATTAACATCACCGGGTTGTGAAACAGGCTTCTCTCCAACAGCAGCAGCAGGGGAAGCAGGTCTTGATCTCATGGAACTAACTCTTTCAACAGCAGCAGGGAGACCCAATGGTGGTCTTGGAGTTCCAGCTCTTTCACTAGCAGCAGTGGGGGATCTTGGAGTACTACCAGTTCTTTCCCCCACAAGCTTGCCTCCTGGAACAGGGATAGCAATAGTAGGGGAAGCCTTGGCTTTTCTCGGACAAGAAACATTTCCATCAATAGCATCCTTATCTGATTTTGGAGTCCCAGTTTTCTCATCCTTTCCATCTTTTCCTTTTCCATCGTCCTTCTCCTTTTTAGGAAGCATGTGAGGTGGAGGAGTTTGCTTCAGTTTCTGAAGCATTTGCCTCATTCTTTTAAGATCAGTTGGTTTTCCAGGCTTTGGACCTTGAATGACCACAATTGAGGTCTTCCTCTCTTCCTCCTTTTTCCCTCTTCTCTTCTCAATATTAGCAACCTCTCGAGGGATGAGCTCTGCAATGGCTTTCCAGTATTGTTGATCAGCTTCTTTGTGGAACTTTTCTTGATTGGTCAAGTTTAACTACACCAATGGGCACACAGTTGTAGGTGTAAATCAAGCTATATATATAAATATTGAAACAGCAGGGGAAAGAGGATAATAATTAATTTACCTTTTCTGTTTCTCTGTTTTGAGCCTTGGTAATCTCCCTATTGGTCCTCATTTTCTCATAAAAGGATCTCTTATACTCTTCGGCCTCTTCAATTATCTGGTTTCGCATTTCCTTCTCCTTCTTCTCCTTCTCCTCCAGATGAATGGCATTTTGGCTGTACTGACACACAAGAAATGCAACAATACAATTAGTGGTCTTAAATTACAGTATTCAAAACCATCATTCATAATCCTCTGCAGAATTATTAGTCTCATTGATCCTAAATTAATAAAAATTTTATTAAAAAAATATACATTGATATAATAGGAAAAAAAGTCAAAATGAGAAAAGCTCTCACCGGCGCCATTCGCGAAAAGCATCACCTTCTTCCCCCATTTCAGAAGGATCAGGGAGAAGAGGGCCATCAGGAGGAACAGAGGAAGATATCCCATAAGGGTCACCTCCAATATCATAATCCTTCCCATCACCATTCGTCTCGAAATCCGTAGAAGGAAGGTACTCTGGATCCACCGCCGCCGCCGAAGTGTTAAACCCGAAGTTGTCCGACACCTGCATGCCGCTGCTGTTATTAATATTATTATTATCATCACCGCCGTTGTTATCCATCGGCATGGAGAAATCATAAATGCTCCGCGGTGGCGACCCTCCATAATCTTCGTGCTCTGTAACGGTGGTGATGGGAGCTGGAGCATTGAAGTTGTATCCATCCATGTTGTAGCTGCTGCCATTGTCGTCGTCGAATGGCGGAGGTGCTGTTGTTGTTGATTGGATCTCCTCTGCTGATCCACCTTCTGTGGTGGCTGCGGCTTCGGCGTAGCCCTCTTCAATGGAGTCCATTTTGGTGGATGTATATGTGTGTATAGGTGAAAATAGTTGCGTATAGTGCGTGTTTCGGTGGGTTTGATCGGAGAAAATGGGAGCTCGGTGTGGAAGGAAATAGCGAAGTGAATATTGAAAAGTCAGTGAGTTTAGGGGAAATTTCAACGACACGCGATTTCCACGTGTTCCCGTTGAATAAATCTATTCTCTCTTTTTTTTTTTTTTTTTCTGAATCAACTGAATAAAGTTTCTTGGAGCACATTTTCTATTTTGAATATTATGTTTGGAAAAAAAGAGGCAGAGGGGGAAAAAAAAGGGTGTAATTTAAAAGTATCAAAATAATATTTTTTAGCCCAGAATTAAATGATATAAAAAATTATATGGTGCTTTTTACTTTTGTAAAAATTATGAATTTATTATTTTCATTAATATAATTAATGTTTTAACTAAGGAAAGTGGATATAAAAAAACTTTTAGACGGATATTAATGAGATTTATATATTAAAAATTTATCTATTTTAGAAATAAGACATTTAATTTTTAAAAATCAAAATATACGGACCAAGGAGTAATTGAACATCTTACCATTAATATAATATATAAATTAAAATCAATTCTCAATTTAGCTTGAACTATACTTACATTTTCAGGTTTACATAAAACTTTAAAGCGGGTCTTTTTTATTTTATTTTTGAAAGGAAAAAATAATTATTAATTTTAATTAAATAGGGTTCATAGAAAAGTTATTTTAAATAAACTAAATCTTTTCCTCTTTTTTTTTTGTTTTGGTGACGTCTCAATCAATTTACATACATCTTGACATTTTATTAATCTAGAAAGATGTTTGTGAAATTTAAATTCAATACTTATGATCCGTGCACTCGCTACCTTACCATTGGGGTATCCAATAAACTATATTTGTTATGAGTGTACGTTTAATGTTAACAAATTGAACACATTCTTGTTAAATGTATAATTAGTAGGGGTTACTAAAATTATTATGATTTTTAAAATTCTAAAGTTAAAAGTATATTCCTTTCATTCAAAATTGAATATCTTTATTAGGACAAAAATTAAAAACAACACTCAATTCAGCTTGAGCTGGACGAACCTTTTTTGGTTTACATAAAACTTTAAAGCGGGTCCTTTTTATTTCAACTTTGAAAAGAAAAAATATTTATTAATTTTAATTAAATAAGGTTCATAAAAAGTAATTTTAAATAAGCTATGTTTGTTATGAGTGTGCTTTTAATGGTAACAAAATGAACACATTCTTGTTATATAATAATTATTGGCGGGTTACTAAAATTATTAGTCTCTCAATTCGGGAATGAATGTTCCAATTTGATTTACACATTCACGTCAATTTATAAGCACCTCAACATATAATGTTGGTGGGATTCAAATTTGAAACCTATGGTAGACACGCTCGTCATTCCACTCACTAGGGTATCCCCGAAGGGACGGTTATTTTTAACTTTACAACGTCACTTTTGTTAGTAAAAATTTAACTATATTAAGAAATGAGATATTCAATTCCAGACAATCCAAAAAATGAAAATGAAACATTCAATTTCATATGGAGGGAGTATGATTTTAACGTTAAATTTCTAAAGTTGAAATTACACTCATTCCATTCAAGATTAAGCATCCTTATTTTTATTTTGGGTTGTTTGGTTTTAGTCTCATTTTTTAAAAAACAAATCAATTTTTAATATAAAGTCTCACCAAAACCTCCACCACTATTATTTTCAAAAGATTTTCTTATTTAAGGATTTACAGATTACATACACTCATACCGGTACAAAAACTCGCAGCAATATTTAAATTAATAAGAAAGATAAATAAGTAATTTTATGAAAGAACGTTTAAATCATTTTTTAATTTTTTATTTAGTTAAAATTGGATAGTCCCTTCATCACTATTTATAAGTTATTTGGATTAACTTTTCTTGCCACTAAATATAATTTATTATTATTGGTTTATTAGTTAGTTTTTTTTTTTTTTTTAGCATATTACCTTTGTGTCTCTCTCTTTTACCTATTTACTCATATATTTGATTAAAATCATAAATAGAGATATTTTAAAAAATATATATTACCTTAATTTTGACAAAATAACTGCTAATGATTTATAAATAGTGACGGAGGGAGTACTTAATTTAGGATGAAGTAACATCATTTTAGAAAATTAAAAGGCAGACATTATAATTTTATTTTAAAAATAAAATTAATGCTAATGTATTATTATTTGCTTATTTATATGTACAATATTTTTTGGCTATTTCAGTTAGGCTTTTAAAATTTGATTCAATTCTCTTCTGGTTTTTGTAAAGAATCTTGATTTTGTTTCATTATATCCAAAATTCGCATAAAAATGTTTCAATACTCAGAAAGTCATTACTACTCATTGTATAAAGTATGAAATAATAAAATATAAGATATAAATTAAGAATAAAAAGGATTTAACATGTTACCCATCATCAATTCAAAGTAATATCTTTTCTAAAATTAAAAAAATTCAAAGATAAGAAATACTTAGGTGTAATTTTCAATTAATTTTTACAAAAATTAAATTAATTAATATAGGTTTTTTTTTAAAAAAATCATTGTCTTTTATTATAAATATTTTTAAATTATATTATATAGTAAGTCTACTTTTTTTGTACAGTTATATTTTAAAATATTATTTAATAATACGTTATCATTGTTATGTTCGCTTAATATATTGAAAGAATTTTTTAATTTATCTAAATGGTATTTAGATGAATATTTTTACACCAAAAACTATGATTTTGATGTTATTATTTTAAATTATCTTTCAATGTATAATAAAATTAAAAATAATAATATAATTAAAAAATTCAACGGGTCAACCATCCACCGATTCAAATTATAATTTTTTAAGTTTTCATGACCTTCACCTTCATCTGTGCAATGTGCAAAATGATATCTTTTCCGATATGATATGTAAGTCGAACATGTACTTGTGGCCTTCATTTGCTATTATCTATTAAATCATGTGATTAAAAACTTATAACATTTACTTTTTATTTCACTTTGTACAGTTTTGTTCTTAAATCTTACTCCTTTCCTCACCATTTACAAGTTATTACCCGTTATTTTATCAAAATTAAAGTAATACTTTTTTCTTCTTTGAACTATCCCCATTTATGATTCTAATCGAACTAATGACATTCATTAGGGAAAAGAAAGAGACAAGGTAATATCGTAAAAAATCATTAAAATACTTAATAAACTAATGACTTATATTTAGTGATAAAGAAAGTTAGTTCAAAAGATTTATAAATAGTGATGGAATGTGTATATATTTGTTCTTCCGGTTAAATGTTGTTCTTGAATGGTCATTATCTATTGAAGTAGAAGAAAACTTGCAGCCCCATAGATGAGAGATTTGGGTGTGTAGTGTTATTAAGTTGAGTTTGTCATTTTATCATTGTTGCAAAAGGATTGCTTTAATTTCTTAAACAAAAGGAGATCAACAAGGGAATAGGCATTTTACCGTTATATTTACAATGTTATTTAGTAGAGACTTTGTTTTTAGAAAAAAAGGGGAAAAAAAATAATGGAGAATAATTAACGGAAATAAATTTAATTTTATAAAATAGAAGGATAAAAATATGAATATTTTTTTTAATTTAACTTTCAATAAATAATAATTCAAAATATCCTTAATTTATATATATATATATATATATATATAGATATCAGATTATTAAATTTTTAATAATTAAAAATGTGAAATATTTAATATAAGAGTTCGAATTTATATGTATTTTGTTAAAGAAAGCCTTTCATTGTTTTTTTTTTAAAAAAAAAAAAACCTTTTATTTGTTTTTTTGTTTTCCTTTTGTAATAAATGTGGTGGACACATGGAATCTCCTTTACTTTTATATATGGTAAGTATGATTAGGTCTAGTGCATTGCAATTCACGTGCATTTTTCATCCTATATATTAAAATATTTTAACAATTTTAAAAAGAAAAAAGAAAAAAAAATTGCAATGACTTATAAAAAAAAGTTTTGAGTCAAGTTTTGGTAGTTTAGTGGTAAGTATTAACACACGTCAAAAGTAATTGGAGTGCCACTATTGATTCTCAAAAGAAAGGGTCACAGAAGGGATGAGTGTAAAAAAAATAAAAATTAAAGAAAAAGAGAAAAAAGTTTTGAATTTTTTGTGATTATTAGATTGAAAAATATCTCTATTTATTAGATTGATATATATTGTTTAGATAAGGTGTAACCGATCTTTTCAAGGATATCCCAATGGGTGAAGTGACAAACAAGCATATCATAGGTACCCTTCTGGATAAATGGAATGTTGAGGTGTATAGCCATTAATTAATCATAAGTTACTAAAAATAACAATTCTTATTGAAAGGTTATTATTCTTGACTTTTAAGTTAATTTTATTTTAAAAAATAACTTTTTTGTTTGGAAGTTTAGAAAAGTTTTTTTTATTTGGAAAGGATGAAGTGAACTAAATTATATTCTCACAATCTCTTTCCAAAAAGAATAGTCCTTCAATTTTTCCTTTTTAAAAGCCTTCTTATTTTTTCAACAAATATAAGCAATTTCAAAATATATAACAATTAATGGTAAACACTAACCCTTCAATCAAAAATAAATAGATAGATCTTATTTTATCACTTTAATAGTCTTAAATTTTTTAATACTTTCTTGAATTTGTAGATACTCAGTTTTTATAAGGAAAAAATTAATTACTTGATTTTCTTGCACAATAAAAACAGGCCCTCTTTCCTGGATCTGAAATTGTTCAATGAAGTTCAAAGAATGAGAATTGATGAAATCCCAATCTATTACATTTATAATATATAAATGCAAAGACAAAAAATCAGGAAATTACATATTAGTACATTCAATTTTGCCAAAACAACTTCTTAGAGGATTTGGAAGCACCTCAGTTAAGCAACTCATCATATATTATTCATATTCCATTAAAACAATTAAATTAAAAAAAAATTTTATTAAAAATGACTTATCTTTTATGTAAAATTTCATTTGTTTTATTAAAATAGTAAATCTTTATCAACAACCATTCTTATTTCCTTTTTAAAGAGGAATTTATATAAACCTCTTCATTTTTCTATATAAACCTTTTCATGGGCTACTCCCCCCCGTCTCCCTCTCTCTTTTTCGTGCACCCCAATTGTGTCCGTTCATGACAAACTCATGGGTTTTCAGAATCAACTCTCTCCCAATATCAAGTAGCTATTAATATTATTATTGTGAGACTAGAAAATTATAAAACTTAATGTAGAAAATTATCAAATAGCTCTTTCTTTTATTTTGTTGTGAAGTTTTCTATCTATATAATTTCTGCATCTGGGATCAACTTGAAGATGTATTTAAGCATATTAAAAACTAATGTTACAAAACTATATAAAAATGGTCAATCATCTTCTGTAAAAAGAGATAAAATTGCATATAAATATAATCATCAATTTTTTAAGATTTACTTGATAAACCACAGGATTTTGATAATATAAATAATCTAAACATATATAATTTTTTTCTTATTTAGCACATATATTCACTTTTTTCATATTAAAACTATTAAATTTATTTTTTGCTTGAATCTACCAAAAAAATTTTCATTTGATATTATTTTTATTTCTAAATAACTCAATTGAAAAATCTCTTAAGTTTTTTTTAAAAAGAAATATTGTTAAATTTTGGTATAAAAATCCCTACAGAACAAAACAAAACAAAAGAAAAACTCATTAAAAAGTTAAATCCTTAGATTGAGTAAAAAATTAAAGTTCATATAAATATATATATATATATATATATAATAATATAAAAAATTAAATTACTAGTAAAAAAACATATATGTATATATAAAAATAATATCAACTAGTTTAAAAAATAGCAGGCACTTACTACATCTGGGTAGTACATGAACAAGGATTTGGACATAGGAAGATGTACTAAAAATAATCTCTAACTTGTCTCTCAAAAGTTTTAATTTGAAAAATTTTAGAATTTTTTTAAATTTAAATTAAGAATTATTGGCCTATTTAATCCTCGAACTATATCAATTTGACCGTTTTGGTCCTTAAAGTTTTTTTTTTACCTTTTTAATCTTTAAACTATTTATTATTTGGCCATTTTAGTCCTTTTGACGGGTCAACAGGAGCTTGACCAAATAGTGGAGGATATAAACAGTAATAAAAAAAAATTTAAAAAAAACCGGTAAAAAGCTCTAAAAGCTAAAAATAGAAACTTCTGCTTGTTAAAAACAATTTATTGTGTCTCCACCGTCTCTACTAACAGTCAAAATCCTAGGGTTCCACCCGTCGTCGATTGCAAAATGAGCCGGTGAAGAGGAAAGTTCGACGACACTGAATGAGGCATGCTTAGCTCGTCAGACTTTGAAAAATATTTTGAGTAAGTGTTTCTTTAGATTTTTTCCTTCGATTGCTTGGTTTTTTTCCTAAAAGTTGGCTACAAAATTAGCTTTTCCGTTTCGGGGGGGGTTGGGTTTTTTTTTTTCTCCAGTAGATTTCACCACATTGGTTTTGTTTATGAGATGGGACTTGTGATGGTTTTTGATTCAGCTCACTGTAATGAGAATACTTAATAGGCAGAAAAATCTACGATGTTAAACCACTTTGAAAGAACAAAGCACCCAGGGACATAGCACTTACTGATAACACTTAATTTTCTTTTCTTTTTGTGACCATGGACATAGCACTTACTGATGGTGTTTAATTGTTAAATCGTTAGGAAACCTAAAATATTTCTATTTGAAATATCCTTACACTTTTTTAGCTTATGATATAGCTCACCAACAGATTGATTATAGTCTTCAATGGTAAAATGGCTTGAGTGTTAAACAAAGGACATAGCACTTACTGATGGTGTTTCCCTTCCCTTATAGTCACCTCTTCCTCCTCCATCAACCTGGCAATTTAACCTAATGGCATGTGGGTGCCTCTCAATTGATTCATAACCAAAGTTATTCTGAGAGAGATTACATACTGCATTTATGTTTGACTATTCATTGTATTACACCATAAAAGTTCTTTGCTCATAGAAAAGACACATTAATTCTCTCCATCCTGATTTCATTGTGTCAAAGTTACAGCAATAGAGGGCTTCTGCATTCATAATGAGCATGAATTGGCACTGTCACTTTTTGTGACACTGTCACTTCTGCATTCCTAATTGGCCAAGTTGATTGAGCTGAGCTCCCATCACTGTCACTTTTTGTTGTCTACGCTAAGCTTGAATTCCACAAATGTGTCATTATTTTCTGGGTCACTTCAAACATAAACATACAATAAGTATACATTTACATCCACAATCCAATTTTTCTCAAGTCACTTCAGTTTTCTGTTTTGGTTTTTTCTAAAGTTACTGCAACTATTGGCTCTTGTACTCTGTGTTTGTGTTTTGCTCCACCAAAGTAGTTTGTTTGTTGCTTGACTGCTTTTTCCTATTTAGGTTATTAAACTATAAATTTATTTTAATGCATCAATGTAGAGTGATTTGGAGTGGGATTTCAAAGCAGAAGAGGGATGAATGTGTTTGCTTGGATTCATTGTACTTCAATGCATATGTTACCAGCAAAGACAAAAGTGTCATTAGATGGATTACGAAGGCAAACATATTCAGAAAGAAATATGCACTTATTCCTATTGTATTATGGTATGTACTAAAATTTTTTTCCCTCTCAGGCTAATGTACATCTATACTATGTTGATTATATGACATATAGTTCATTCAATCATTATGGAGTATATCATATATTTATGTGGATTTTCATTCTCCAGGTCCCGTTGGACTTTGCTGATTCTATGTGATATTGGTAATGATGACAAAAGTCCAAGCATCATCTTCTTGGATTCTCTTCGTGCGACTAATCATAATCATGAAAGAGAAATACGGGAGTAAGTCAGTTAATTTTGTTTGGCTTGAAACTATGAGCGTGTACATTACATGAAAAAGAGAAGTTAATTTTTTTCTCTAATTCTTTGTAGGTTTGTGCTGGACCAATATAAGACAGAAGACAAGTGTGATGTCAATATGGACTTTGTCAGACAGATTCCAATTATGTATCCCACGGTAAATGCAGAAATTTTTTTTCTTTACAATAACTAAGTTAATATTAAGATAACTCATTTAGTTTTGTTTTTTACGTAATTATAACTTTGATTGCAATTAAACTAAGATTCCTCAACAAAAGGGGGGTAAAGAATGTGGATGGTATGTGCTTCTATATGACAAATTGTTCATAGAAAATGCACCAAATACTTTCTGCACTACAGAAGGTTATCCTTACTTTGTAAGTATTCAATGATCTTTCCTACTTCATTTCCCTTAGTAGCTTAGTATTTTTCCTGATTGGCCACCGAATCTACTGTCCTTGTAGATGACCATGAAAACGTTCACTGTGGTTGACTTGAAGGCCTTTTGTCAAACCCTTTGATAGAAGGCCTTC
>JAOXNR010000029.1:1551608-1580313 GCA_028571225.1 Parsonsia alboflavescens
TTGAACATTTTAGAATCCTTTGCATACTTGAGTTTAAATTAAGGAATCTCGCATCTCTAAAAAAGAAATTTAGTTCATCATTTTATTCTAGATATGACTTTACTTGCTGAGGTAGTACGGGTAAGGAATATTATGAATATATGATCGATAGTTAGTTATTTATAGAGGCCCTGAAAGCACCCAAACACCATAATAATCATCCTCACACTTCCCTGGCTCTAAAAAATTCCTCCAAATTACTTTGCTTCATTTTTTATCCTTACAATTTCTTATCATCTTCAATTAATGGCAGAATCTATCTCCATTCCTTTGACAAATATTCAAAATTTGTTAGATGACGGAATCTCATCTCATGTCGACGAAGAATTGGAGAAATTTAAATTGTATTTAATCGATGTCCAAGACCAGTTCCAGCAAGAGTTAATTCAGCTCCGAGAGGGTTATAATCTTAGAGGCAACCAATTCACGCGGATGATCAATGAGATCAAAGATCTTGTTTATGAAGTTGATGATCAACTAGATACATTACTCATCAATAAAGAATCCTTTAGAAGATCGCTTGGTAGTTTCCTCCCAGGTGCTATCAAGAAATTTTCTTTAGCACATCATGAACTTAGAGCTGTTCAAAAGGTTGGGTCATTGATTCAATCTATTACAAAATTGGCTGCAGGAATCCGATCTACTGAAAGAGGGAATCAGAATGAACAAAGATCAAGACAAGATATATATTCCTATGATTTTAATCGACTTCTTGAATGGAGCACCAATTATTTCAAAGATCTTAATGACCTCCTCACTAATGAGGAAATCTCCCCTGTTATTTATATATTTGGGGAGGATGGTTATGGGATTACTAACTACCTTGTCCTTAACATTTACTATGATATCCATCTTCGGAGGCATTTCCATGCTTTTGCTTGGGTTTCTTTACCACAAAGTTCAAGAGGATCATCTGGGCTAACAAATCTATACCGTGATATCCTAAATCAACTTCTTTCAAATGATAAGAAGGATGGGGTACTGTTGCCTATGGAGGAGAAAGAACTCCAGGAAGAGTTGTTGAAAATGCTCAAGGACTACAAATGCCTTGTAGTTCTTGATGACTCTAGAAAAGGTGATCAAGACAGATTCTTAGATCAAATTGATCTCTTTGGATCTAAAAGCAAGATTTTAGTATTAGCATCTAAGGGGAAGAATGACATTTATCTACCTTTAGAAGATTCAAGAGTAGAAGCAGCATGGAACTTTCTTAAAATGACAATTCTTCCACACGAAGGCCAAGGTTAGAATTACTTTCATTTTTAATACATTTCTATTTGTTTAGGCCAGTTTCCATATGAATTGGGAGTAGTATATACTGTCTTAACAAATTTCATGAAATTTTTAAAGGAAAAGTTCTCTTTGAATTTTCTTTTCTTGGAATAATGTGAATAAAAGCTAAGGAGAGCAAAACTTTGATGTTTATGTAATGAGTAGATAGATATTTAATGAAAAATAGTTGAATATAGGGATATTTAATGCTTATGTTGATGTTTAAATTTGTAATATGGAGGAAAATTTGGTTAAATAGTACAAGATAATTAAAATTTTTCTTATACAAAATTAGGAGTGCATTCAATCATGGGTTGGGTAGAAAGATTGATAACTTTAGGTAAATTACCCTATAACTTTGAAGTTTCGACTAATATCCAAAATACTCAACTTTTTAAGATTACTTCACCATAATATTCAATTCCACATGGGCCTTAAGTCACTAACCATTGTGAGTATTTATATCCTCGCTTCTAGATGTTTGTTTTTTTTGGACCTTCTTTCTACTTCCTTCTAAAATTTTGGAGATTTGAGAGGAAGAAAATGAAAAATAAAAAATTTTAGGTTGAAGTGTATGATAAAATTTATAAATGTTACTGATTTTTAAATTCATCACATAATATAGTGTAACATGAGATCAAGAACTTTTTGGTTCATTATTTGACACTATTAATTAATATTTAGGACATTATTACACTCAGGTTATGAGATGAATACTTGGCCCATGCATGTCCTTTTTTTTTCTTCTTTTTAAAAAAGAATCTACATCTTCTTTTTTGTGTGTGTGTGTAAATATTTGTGTTTTGAGAGAAATGTGATTACCTACCTATTGTAGATCGTGCAGATAGGAAATGGGGAGAAATAGGAATGAAATTGGTCAAGGCGTGCAATTATACACCACTATTAATATCTATAGTTGGAGAAGCATTAAGGGAAGATAACATTTCAATTCTGGAGGATTTATATGGGAGATTAAATAAAGTAAATGATTTTTCTCTTAGAAATTGGAACATTTTGAGCTTCAGTTATGACCGTCTGCCAATTCATTTGAAGGAATGTTTTCTGTATTTGGGCCTATTTCGAGAAAATAAGGATATAAGTTTAGAAATGTTGCATCAAATGTGGATTGCGGAAGGAATGATCTCATCCGATAGAGAAAATGTTTCTTCAATGGACTTAGTAGAAGAGTATTTGGATGACTTAGCAAAAAGGTATTTGATTCATGTCCAAGAATATGATCAGTTTTCAAGAACTAATAACAGAAGAAGGTTTGTGTCATGTCGTATTCCTAATGCTATAAAAGAATTTTGTCTAAGGCCCTACTTTACAAATTCAAGTAATCAATTGCTACTGCTTCAGTGGACCTCCAGGTTGGTATCCTCAAGTGAGGACGGTCGTAGACTTTCCCTGCAGCTCAATTACTCTGGGCAAGCATTTCCAGAATATGCTGATATTTCCACACACCTTAAATCGGCTTCTACTAACCTTCGTTCTTTACTTATTTCCAATGAAAACGAAGTCTGGAGAGTTCAAATATCATTCCCAACAAAGATGTTCATGAAGTTCAAGCTTCTTCGAGTTTTGAAAATTGAGAACTTTGAAATCATTGAAGGTGCTGCAGGAAAGTTACCTGAAGACATGAAAGATCTAATCCATTTGAGGTTCCTTAGTTTAAGAGGCAGTGGTTTTGAAGAACTTCCATGGTGGATAGGGAACTTCCAGTTCTTGCAGACTCTTGATTTGAGAGTAGCTGAAATTATTCCAAGGGGGATTGTTGTTCCTGATGTACTCCGGAAATTAAAAAGACTAAGGCATCTCTATCTTCCTGCATGCCATCACTTGCCAAAAGGAAATTTTGAATTGAATTTGCTGGGTTTGAGCAAACTAGAGACGCTGGTTAACTTAAATGTGATCGAATATTTTTTTGTAGTTATATCATGGTCTCGTCTGCGATACATTGATCTAAGAGTGCTTGGATGTGACCAGATTACTTATGTGATGGATCTTATTAATAACTTTGCGTATAGATTGGAGGAGATATTCTTGAATGTAAACCTTTTAGGTTGGCCTTTTGAGACCCTTGGTCCAAGTTCAATTCTTGACATTAGGTTTCCAAACAACAGATCCTTGCATCTGACAATAACTTGGGGTAGATTTGAGCCCTTCATCCGCAGCCTCTTATCCGCGAACCTTGTCGAGCTTCGCTTGATGAGGTGTGAAATGAGTCTTGAACTGGAGACTCTAGGAGAGTTTCCCCAATTGCAGAAACTTGTCCTGGGGAAGAAAACCTTTATGGGCAAAGAAATGATATTCAAACCTGGCAGTTTTCCCGTGCTGAGATCTTTCAGGACATCAAATCTAATCCATTTGGAGAGGTTGGTGATTCCTGCTAATGCAAATTGCATGCCCTGGCTTTCTTCTCTTGAAATTGTTTGTTGCCTTAAATTGGCGATGATTCCGGATGGATTGAAATCCCTCTCTAGATTGACAGAACTAAAGTTATGCATGCCAGAAGAGTTCAACAACAGAGTTCGCAATGGGGGAGAGGATTTTGACAAAGTTTCCCACGTAACGTCCATTCTCTTAGAGGATTGGTGATTGATATATATAATAATTTCTGATTTTTCAATTATTAATACTAATAATAATTGTAATTAGTGTTTATTGTTACACTTTTTTTTCCCCCTTTCAATTTCATTGGATTGAAGTCGTAATGTAATAGAATATGTTTATTTTCTTTGTCTCAAATAATAATAATAATATTATTATTATTATCATAAAAAATGAAGGGTAAAGTCCTAAAATTTAGTAGGTTACTCATAGATAAAAGCAATGGTGCCTATTTAAAATTTTTCTTTTTTTTCTCTTTTTGAAGTTCATATTATATCAAAGGTATGTGTTAGATTCTCGTATTATTATTTTGTTTCTAATTTAATTTAAGATTCTTGAAGTATGTGTTGGAAAACAATAGAGATAGGAGGATTCCATTGTATGCGCACAAGAGAAAATATAAAATATGGAAAACAAGAGAATGTAATTTATTTTTAGAAAAAAATTTATTTTTCAAAAAATCATAATAATAGAATAAAATATTTTTTTAAAAAAAACTATCATAAAACAAAATATATATTAATTTTTTTAATAAAATACAAATATTTTTTACAAAATAAAAAAAAATTTAATTGATAGCAATGATGAAGTCCAATAATTCTAGTATTAAATTTATACAAGGAATTTTATTTTTTTTTTTGAAAAAGAAAACAAATATTACATTAAGAAATTAGAAATCAAGGTCAACAATAAAGATTATTAGATTCTTTTTTAAAGTAAATTTTATTTATATATTTATAATAATTTCCATGTTAGGGTAACTATGTAATATGCTACTAATAATTAATTATTTTTAATTTATTATTACTTTACAAATTTCACCATTGAAATCATTTTTCTTCTATTTTTTACTTTAAAACAAAGTCAATGAAAAAAAAAAAAAAAAGAGGTATTTGATGCATGTCCAAGAATATGATCAGTTTTCAAGAACTAATAACAGAAGAAGGTTTGTGTCATGTCGTATTCCTAATGCTATAAAAGAATTTTGTCTAAGGCCCTACTTTACAAATTCAAGTAATCAATTGCTACTGCTTCAGTGGACCTCCAGGTTGGTATCCTCAAGTGAGGACGGTCGTAGACTTTCCCTGCAGCTCAATTACTCTGGGCAAGCATTTCCAGAATATGCTGATATTTCCACACACCTTAAATCGGCTTCTACTAACCTTCGTTCTTTACTTATTTCCAATGAAAACGAAGTCTGGAGAGTTCAAATATCATTCCCAACAAAGATGTTCATGAAGTTCAAGCTTCTTCGAGTTTTGAAAATTGAGAACTTTGAAATCATTGAAGGTGCTGCAGGAAAGTTACCTGAAGACATGAAAGATCTAATCCATTTGAGGTTCCTTAGTTTAAGAGGCAGTGGTTTTGAAGAACTTCCATGGTGGATAGGGAACTTCCAGTTCTTGCAGACTCTTGATTTGAGAGTAGCTGAAATTATTCCAAGGGGGATTGTTGTTCCTGATGTACTCCGGAAATTAAAAAGACTAAGGCATCTCTATCTTCCTGCATGCCATCACTTGCCAAAAGGAAATTTTGAATTGAATTTGCTGGGTTTGAGCAAACTAGAGACGCTGGTTAACTTAAATGTGATCGAATATTTTTTTGTAGTTATATCATGGTCTCGTCTGCGATACATTGATCTAAGAGTGCTTGGATGTGACCAGATTACTTATGTGATGGATCTTATTAATGACTTTGCGTATAGATTGGAGGAGATATTCTTGAATGTAAACCTTTTAGGTTGGCCTTTTGAGACTCGTGATCCAAGTTCAATAGGGTTTCGAAGCAAGAGATCCTTGCATCTGACAATTACTTGGGGTAGATTTAAGCCCTTCATCTACGGCCTTTTATCTGTGAACCTTGTCGAGCTTCGCTTGATGAGGTGTGAAATGAGTCCTGAACTGGAGATTCTAGGAAATCTTGACCGATTAGAGAAACTTGTCTTGGGGAAGAAAACCTTTATAGGCAAAGAAATGAAATTCAATTATGGCAGTTTTCCCGTGCTGAGATCTTTCAAGATCTCAAATCTAATCCATTTGGAGAGTTTGGTGATTCCTACAAATGCAAACTGCATGCCTTGTCTTTCTTCTCTTGAAATTTTTTGCTGTCTAAAATTGGCGATGATTCCGGAGGGATTGAAATCCCTCTCCAGACTGACAGAACTAAAGCTATGCATGCCAGAAGAGTTCAACAACAGAGTTCGCAGTGAGGGAGAGGATTTTGACAAAGTTTCGCACGTAAAATCGATTTTCTTAGAGGATTGGTGATTTATATATACAATAATTTCTGATTTTTCAATTATTAATACTAATAATAATTGTAATTGTAATTGGTGTTTGTTTTTTTTTTTTTTTTTCGGGGAGGGGTATGCTGTAGGGTCGAACCCCAAACCTCTCGTAATTGGTGTCTGTTGTTGTACATTTTTTTTTTTCCTTTCTATTTCATTGGATTGAAGTATTAATGTCATAGAATATATTTATTTTCTTTGTCTCAAATAATGATAATATTATTATTATTATTATCATAAAAAATGAAGGGTAAAGTCATAAAAATTAGTAGGGCACTCACAGATAAAAGCAATGGTACGTGTTGAAAAGATTTTTTTTTTTTTTTGAAGTACATGAGTGGGTATGTATTAGATTGTTGTATTATTATTTTGCTTCTAATTTAATTTAAGATTCATGATGTACGTGTTGGAAAAGAATAGAGATAGCAGGATTAGACTGTATGTGCTCGAGAGAAAATATAAAATATGGAAAACAAGAGAATGTAATTTATTTTTAGAAGAAAGTTTATTTTTTAAAAAAATCATAACAATAGAATAAATTTTTTTTAAAAAAAAAAAACTAGCATAAAATTGATATATTAATTTTTTTAATAAAATAAAAATATTTTTTAATATTTTTTACAAAATCATAAAAATATATTTTTAATTGACAGCAATGATGAAGTCCAGTAATTCTAATCTCTTCGGGGACATCCCAATAGATAAAGCGACGAGCGCTCAAACCTTACGTCTCGAGTTTGAATTCTACCAACACCCTCCTGGATAAAATGTCGAGGTACATGCAAACTGATCTAAACACCGCTAAAAATAATAAAAAAAAAAGTCCAATAATTCTAGTATTAAATTTATACAAGGAATTTTTTTTTTTTTTTGAAAAAGAAAACAAATGTTACATTAAGAAATTAGAAATCAAGATCAATAATAAAGATTATTAGATTCTTTTTTAAAGTAAATTTTATCTTTATATTTCTAATAATTTCCATGTTAATGTAATTATATAATATGCTATTAATAATTAATTACTTTTAATTTATTATTACTTTACAAATTTCGCCGTTAAAATCATTTTTCTTCTATTTTTTACTTTAAAACAAAGTTAATGAAATAATAATTAAAATAAAAAGGTTTGAAGGAAAATGAAGAAAGATTAACCTATGAACCTTTCCATCTAATAATTTAAGCTAAAATACTCCTTTAATAAGGAATTGAATACTTTATTTTGACTTATAGAAATTTTAAGAAAATTAATTGATTTAGATCATTATAAATTCAATAATATCAATTTATTAAAAAAATTAAACTAATTAAGGGAATATAATATTCAATTTTTTCAATTCAAAATAAAAATGTTGATATTCAATTATGAGGAAGAACATTCCTATCGATAGTAAAGAGCGAGTACATCTGCCCGAAGAGCTTCTTGCTGGTTGTGTGGCAGGTATAAATATCATATAATTGAGTTTCAACTTGTCCCAGGTTTTTGAAACTGAAAATAGCATTATCGTTGCATCCTTTCTTCTGTTTCGAAGATCAAATAGTTGTATTGGATTACCATGGGTACGGTAGCTTTCTCTGGTTATGGCCGTCCATCCTTGTGATTATTGACTTGTTAAGCAATGCATTTTCCATTTTGTCTGTGCTGAAGATCTGTTTTTCTGATAGGAACGTGGATGAATTGGATAGGACAATTGATGTAGCAGCTACAAATCCTAGCTGGTATGGCATAAATGAAGCAGAGCTTGCGAAGCGAAGAAGATAGACTAGTAATGCTCATACTCAGGTATCAGTTTAGGATGGTTTTCCTATCAGACAGACAGATCAAACCAATGCACGGCACAAGATAACGATGATTTCATATCATCAGAATCTGACAGACAGCTACTTCTCATAAAGTACTCTCTCTCTCTCTCACCACTTGTACTTTACTTCGTATATACTTTTTATATGGGATTCAGATCTCTTTCTTCTTTCCCTATTTCTGATTTTGTTGTCCCTCTTAAAATTAGCACCAGTGCTGTTTCGTCTTGAATTGTATTGACATCTTCTAGAACTTCGAGTTCTCATTCAGTAATCCTTTTTTGTTTCTGCAGGCAACAAGATAAAGAGTTGGATGAACTTAGTGCTAGCGTAGAAAGAATTGGAGGTGTTGGCCTTACCGGACATGAAGAACTACTTGCACAGGTATGATCATCTTCTATTGCAGCACAATTTAGATCAAAATTATCGGCAATGCTTTGTTTAATTTTTTGTTAAATTTAAATCCCTTTTTTTGCTGCAGAAAAAGGTGGTTATGGTAATGAAGAAAGCTGGGAGCCAAAGGCCAAATTATGATGATTCTCTTCCGATCACTCTTGTTTATAATCGTGTGTGTGTTGGTCTTCTTCACCTAAGCAAAGCAATGTCCCACTCTTTCTATTTTTGGAATAGAGTTTTCTTGACATTTTTTTTCACCTCTTAGTGTTTTTATATAAATCCTTCATGGTTCAGGATTATTTTTGGATTTTGGGATAGTTCTGTACTGTTTTTCTTAAGGTGAAGTTATTATGAAAAATCTATTTCTTTACTAAAAAAAAAAAAAAACTAAGATCAATTAACTATTTTTTTGTATTTCTCAACCAAATTAGTAAGTACTACTTTCTTTGTTAATAATTATAATTCATTATTTTTTAATATATTAAGCATTTTATTAATTTTTTTTATCGTATTATCCATGTTTCTATCTTCTTCTTTTTTAAGTCCCTATCGTTAGATTGATTATATTCATAATATGATAATTTAGAAAAATAAATAAATAAATGATTGAAAGTCATTTATAAATAGTGGCGATGAGAGTATTTCTTAGCTAATCCCTCCACCGTTGGCATAAAATAATATTGATTTATCAATACATGTTAAATTAGTGACAAACTATAATTTTCAAGAAAATTAGAGTCACCTGCAAGAAAGTCTTATTAGGTGCAATTTGCGTGGAGTGAATTGGATTCTATGTGTGTATAAATATATAAATATATATATATTTATATAGAAAGATAGATTAAATTAAAATTAAGTTAAAATTCAAATAGAAGTAATATAAATACTTTCTTAAAATATGCATACATATATATATATATACGGTTTTGCTAAGACGCGCTCCGGAGTGTTTCTTAATAGGCGCTCCAACCGTTAACTTAACGGAATTCTTGCTACAGTGCTCATACAACCAAACAAGCGGAGCAAGAAGTCCATTACGGTAACGGTTGGAGCGCGCCTTAGCAAAACCGCATATATATATATATATATATATATATATATATATATATATAATATGACATTCCTTATCATATTATCATTTTTTAATATCAGAAATCAAAATTTTCGAAAATCAAAAAGTTATAGTCTAGGTTCTTTTCATAATAGTAATACTGATTATATCTTCCATGATAAAATTCCAGTTTGTTATAATATCTATATTCGTTATAAGATCTGACTGCTATATTCCAATCATGACACACCAAGCTAAAAAGTTTTCTACAATCTCGAATTAATATGAAAGCGATGGTTTCCAATATATCATTTGGTAATTTAGCAAAATCTCTTTCTGTTTCAGAACTCATATGTATTCAAATTTAAAACTTTATATTGAAAAGATATATAATCTCTTTTTCTTTTTTAATCTGTTCTTTATATTTTTGCAAATTTTATAGTAAGAGGTCTGATGCAATTTATATGATCTTACAACAATATCCCAACTATGGCATACTAGCTGAAAAGATTGTAGGACAAATAATCTATCAATTACCAATTCCAAAATATCTTGAGATAGGTTAGAAAAATCTAGTTCGGATTAAGTGTTTTTTTTCCATTCATTTTAATCTTTTTTTTTTTTTTTGTAAATTGTATACAGGAACAACCATATATGAAAACAATAATAGTCGGTATATTATCATAGAATAATATTAAAAAGATATACAAATTCTCTATTATTTATATATTTATATACATAGATTAAATTAAAATTAGGTTAAAATTCAAATAGAAGTAATATAAATACTTTCTTAAAATAGAGTAAACTTGCAACTGCAAACTTATAGCTAGAAGTAGAAAGTAAGAAGGAAAACAAGGGAAGTAAGAAGATTTTAAAGATTTTGCAACACTAAATAAGACAGTGATGACTCGAAAGAATCCCACTATAATTTGGCCCCATTTTTAAGATGAGAGATAGTTAATGGCCAAACAAAAGAAGCTAACGGCTTCAAATCAAACCACAAGATTCTTCCAATCACATCCAGGACCTCTCATTCCTCGGTCCATGTCATTTTATTTGGATAATTCTCCATTATATAAAAATATTTTTCTAATTTTTAAGTCCAATGTTCAAGAATTTTATGCCATTCTCTCGCTAAAAAATGATGTCCCAGAACACACATCAAGAATCGCCTTTTGAAGTCTCAAACTTTTATGGGTTGTTTTAGTCTAGGCTAGTCAATCTAGTCGGAATTAAAGTAAATAGCTTTTTATCTGTGATTCGATACGGGGTTTTGAGTTGTGGAGTTGGTAACGCGATTTTCTTGTTGTCGATGTGGTTTCTTGACGTTTAAAATGAGAGAGTGGTGAATTGTGCCGTTGAAATTGAGATTAGCAAAAAAAAATCATATAAAAGATGTTGCCTGTTTGCTCAGCAACCAGCAGCTGTGCCACTCATTCACAGGTAAAGAAAAATATTTGTTAGGAATGTCTGTTAGAAATCAAAGGTGTTGCTGCAATTCCCTTGTTCTTTTTTCTGTTTGGGTTTTTTTTGGGTGGTGGGAGTGGGGGAGGGTTGGATGTGGTATGCACTTCCAATCTGAAGTTTTTGAGGAGTAAAGTCATGGATCATTATCAACTATATCTACCAAAAACTTGGTCAGTGTATGATAGATGCTAAATTTGAGCTTCTTTACTTTAGTTGATAATGCCAACTGCAGTTCAGAGGAGCTTTCTACATCCGCAATATGTGAATTATGGCAATGGTCGTCAGATAAGAAGAATGTAATGCTGTCTTGTGTTTTGTATTGTTCAAGAAATAATGTGTTATGATCTGTTTATTGATGTTTCTATGATTGCTCTGATACTCTGGACTTTTTAATGCAACTAAGATAAGGCCCTGCTATTCATCTGACTACTTCTGGATTGAGGTTATAAAAATTAATACTAACCATAGTTGATTTACTAAACAGAAAAAGAGTTACTGAAGAGTGGTTTCTAAAACATTTCACTCTTAGAAGCTTGAATCTCCCATTGTTTATGGTCTTTGGACAAGAGAGGTTTTTTAAATATCTTTCACTTGTAAGTAAGGATTTGGAGATGCTCGCCTTTTTGAACCTTACGGGGTTAATTTATTTTAAAAATGAAAGTTAGCAGAGTCTCAAATGTCTACTGAGTCCACAGCCTTAGGGCTTTTTGTTTTTTTGCCAGTTCTGTCATTCTCCACACTCTGTCTACATGCTTTCCTGCCTCCCTTTAGTATATGTAGTATGTGCAAAGAAAATTGTGAAATTCATGTTAGCATTTCTTTTGATGGTCCTAATCTTTTTTTTTTTTTTATGCTGATATGAGGTGTATCTAATAGACAGTAATCTTTTCTCTGATAGAAAACCCAATTATGCTACATAAATCTTCTATTCTTGTAGATCTCTCTGCAAGTGCTGCGACCTATTTCCTCATGTTGGAAGGAGGCTGATTTTAGGTGCAATACTGTTGATAGTGCTGTTCCAGACTTCTTGAATGGTCATCTCCAAGGAGTTTTCTCCCAAAAACAGCCTCTGAAAATCTTGCATTCTAAATTTATGGATTACAGCAAATTATCTGATTCCATTGAAATTACGAATAGGTGTTCCTTTCAAAAGGACCTAGGGCAGAAACAATTGGATTTATTATTATCTAATGGCAGCTACCCAATAAATCAAATGTTTACCATTGGAACAGGAGATCTTCAGTTTGTAGACAGTTCTGATATATCAGCTGGAGAGGAGAAAATAATGGATTTCAGCAACCAATTACGTGTTGCAGCTAATATATCGCCAAGTGCATCTTATCCAGATTCAACAGTAATGACGGATATCGTCCCAGACGGTCCTTCACTAACATCTGATACATTGAATGTGGATACAAATTCCTTGTCAACAAATGCCTTGGATATAGTCAAGGAAACTAACAAGTCCATTGGTGATTTAGTCAACAAGGGGGAAAACATTTTTAACAGCTCAGTTGATACAGTTAATTCTTCAATAAAATCTGCTCTGGAAGAAGCTAATAAAACACTGGACAATGTCACTAGTTCGTTGACTCTATCCATTGACAGCACCAGAGAATCAGCTAGCAATAGATTAGTTGGGTTCTCTGGTGACTTGAAGGAAGCGTCAGGCAAAGTGGGTATTGTTGCTGTTGATTTAGTGAGGAAAACAATCGTGGTAATAGTGGACACTCTAGTCAAGGGATTCAGCTCTGTTGTTTATTCTTACGATACTGTGAAGGGATTGCTTCCTCCAGATGCTCGGGATGCCCTTAATGCATCCGAGACCAAGTTATATGATGCCTATAGGCCAGTTGGAGCAGTTCTCCAGCAGGTGTGTTGAATCTTTCTGCTTTTAATAGCTTGCATTAGCATGGTTTCAATAATATGTATGATGATTATTATGTCATTGCATTTTTTAAGGTGAAAAATTATCGAGTGAATGGTTCTGATTTTACTTTCTAGATAATCTAGAAAAATATGGGAACATATGATGGTTAACAAAATGTGGATCGGGAGAGTTGACTTGCACGATTGCTACTTTTCAGTGTTGTTGATTCCCAGCTGTGTTTGGAAGTATACATAGAAGTTTATAGAATAAATGTTATTTAAAAACTGGTTACATCATGCATCATTAAATGTTGTCAGCCCACGAATTCATTGTGCTGAAATTCTTATTCTGGTGAGCAGGCTTTTAGTGCTTTGCGGGAGTTGGAAGGAAATCTTGGCCTGGACCCCAATGACCCAGTAATTCCAGTTGTTCTTTTCATTGGAGCAGCAGCTACCTTATGGTATAAAAAATTCCTTTATGCATCATTTGTGTTTCCTTTCATATATTGGAAAATAACTTATTTTCAGTTCTTGAATGGTCTATGGAAAATTATATTGCTTATCAGATTTTTGCAGGGGTTCTTATTGGATATTAACATATGGTGGATATGCTGGAGATATATCTCCTGGGTCAACTTTGGATATCTTGAGAGGAAAGGAAAATGCTGCCCTTATTGATATCCGGCCTGAGGCAAGAGATTGTACAATTTTTTTGCAGCCTCACTCATTTTCCCAATCTTTTTATTTCTAGATTTCTCTCTTGAATAGAAGAGAACCATTCTTGATGGTGAGGATAAATTCTAATTATCATTTGTATGTGATTATGGCTTACTGCTGTGAAGGATCTCAGGGAAAGAGATGGTGTTCCCGATCTTCGTCGAGCAGCTCGTTTTCGATATGCTAATATAACAATACCCGAGGTTGGTTAGATTTACTGATTATTTTGAGTAGCTAAAGAAATATCTGAAATCTTATGTGTATTAATTTGTTTCACAAATAGAAGTTTCTCAAAATAGATTAAAAATAACTTGAGGAGTATATGCTTGTATTAATTTTCGAGGTTGACAGCAATGTGAGAAAGTTGCTTAAGGGTGGAAGGGATCTTGATGGCATGCTGATAGCTTCAGTGATCAGCAATTTAAAGATTGTTCAAGTATGTAAATCTACTTTGAGAAATTTGTTTTTGATTTTTTTCCTCTGAATCTAAATAACAGTACTTTGACTGTTATTTTTTAAACGTCATTTGAATTGTTCTCTGAAGAAAGACCTTAGAAGGTTATCTCACTATTCTGAAAACAATTGCATTATCGCTTTTTCCCCTCCTAGTTTTCTAAAATTTACCGTCGGTGTATCCTCAACAATTGGAATTTATATTATGAAGCGCTCGACATGATCCAGAATTCTAGAAAATTGTGAAATTCTTACTTTCTTTTTTTTTTTTTTTTTTTTTTCCCTTTTCTTACTATAGGACAGGTCCAAAATCATAATTTTGGATGCTGATGGTTCTCGGTCAAAAGGAATTGCAAGATCATTGCGGAAACTTGGAATTAGGGTAAGTTTCATGGATCATATTATGGCATTTCTCCTGCTTATGAAAGTTCCATGCCCCTCAGATGGATGGCAAATCCTGGAATGAGGATCATGAATGCTGTTTCTTTTGCTTTAAAAGTGACTTCAGAGATATCACCAACATTACATATCTGTTATACATGAAGAAGTTTTGCCTGATCTAAATAATATGATCATATTTTCAGTGTGGTTTATTCTCAGTCTCTCTAAGGTCAGTCTTATATGACCAGTGTAAGTGATAAGTAGTATTTCCAAGCATCATAAGAATAAACCATTTGTCGGCTATAAAAATTCACATACTTAATTTAATTGCAAGTCATCTCACTGTTCCTTGTATTGTGGTAGCTTTGAGATCTGTTTGGTAGTTAAATTTGCTTTACTCAATGTAGAATTCATACCTGGTCAAAGGTGGCTTTCGATCATGGGTTCAAGATGGTCTTCAAATTAAAGAGCTGAGACCCGAGACAGCACTTACCATACTGAATGAGGTATGCATTTTAGGATGGGAGAGTTGAATTAGATTTCTTCACCATCTTAAATGTCTTCCTTTTGAAAGTCATTCGTATTTTTCTATCACTTGATTTCAATAAATTGATTAGTGCATCATATTATAATTGTTATATTTCATTTTTTATCCAAAATTTCTTATGGTATACAAAATGATATTTTCTTTGTTTGTGAAATTGAGATTTACTATATCTCCAGAGATACTGAAGAAAGCAAGATTTTGCCCCTTGTTATATCATAAACATTCCTATAATTGTTCATTTTAGTTTCCATCGCTAAACCACACGAGTCCATCTTAGTAAATTTCTTGAAGTTGAAGTACCTTCATGAGAGGATACATGAATTGATGCAAATATTGATGAATTGGCATATATAGTTAGGGATGGGAGACAGGACTTATATGTTTTCAGAAAGTAAAAAGAAATCTGTGGCATTTTAGACATTATACAATTCCCTCTTGTTGTATTCAGTAGTTAAGTATAAAATGAATTGTTAAGTCTAGCTTAACTTGGTACTAAGCAGCAGCACTTGGGAGGGACCGAGGCTTGGGTCCGAGAGGCCTCGAGTTCGAGACACGCTGAGGGTAAGTGGAGAACCACCATTGATCCTCAAAGAGTAGGGTTAAGGGAGGGATGGGAGTAAAAAATAAAATACAATATAAATCTATAGACTAATCTGTTTTATACACTTGATCAAATGAAAAATATCCTGAAATGTTTTTGTTATGATGGCAATATTCACCTGCCACAAATATGTTAATTATTGTTATTTTTTAAAAAATTTCATTTGAATGTCTTCTTTTTCCTCCTTTTTGTAATACAAATTGGAAATTTTCAGGAGGCTGAGGCAATTATACAGGATATCAAACCAACACCACTGAAACTTTTTGGATATGGAGTGGTAATGTTTGTTACTTTTATGTATCTTCTCATTCACTGGATGTTCTCTAGATCTTATATCACAAAGTTGTCTTCTTGCTTTCACTTTGGCTTTATTAGTTACTATCATAGAATTGGAACGCATAAGATACAATACTTCATGCAAGCAGAAATAAATTGTTCGAAAATTAAGAAGTATATGTATAGCACTGAGGAAAATGGATACATTGGTCTTCTTCACATCCAGTGATCTCTTCGTAGCTGAACATGAATTTACCAGTTTTGAAGTTTTCTGAATATATTGTACAATTTCCAGATCCTTTGTGGATGTGTTTAAATGATGAAAGTTATGATGTATTTTTGTACTATATATCACTCAGATCTCATGAACTCTCAGAACCAGTTTCAAATAGCACATTCAATATCAATTTTGTATGTTTAATTAGTGTTCCTTGGACAGGGTGTTGTTGCAGCAGCATATGCAGTTTCAGGTAAGCTGTTCAAAAGATTTGTCACAAATAAAGAATTGATTGAAATTTGCTCCTCCTTTTCTATTTCTTTATAAATTTCTTATGAATACAAATTCATTTATAACCACCATGGAGATTTTTCAGTCTGAAATTTTTACATCAATTAGTGACTCTACTCCATGTTACCTTATTTCTTCATATTCTTATTTCTTCAATACACATCTTTTTTGTACCTTAGGAACTGATAAATTGACGAGTTATTTATTTACTTATTCTCTTTGCCCCCATCAGAGTGGGAGACGACACTTCAGCTTGTTGGTGTGATTGGCATTGGCCTGGTAATTATCATCTTATCTTCAATCTTTGGTATTTTGAAACAAATGTCATACTCCTTTTCAACCATAAAATGTCAAATTGCATATCACCAAACTGCAATGTCTTTCACTAGGTCAATTCCAATTTTCCTGTTGGAAACTGCAAAAAAAAGTAATAAGTGAAGGGTTATGATTTCCTGCGGTAAGTAAGTTCATAGGACTTTGAAGCAGAAATGCAATAGCGAATTTATGAGATCTAGTAAATACTGGTGATCAAATGGTATTGTTGAGACAACATTTGATCTTAACCTGCAAAGAAAAAGCAGTTTAGATTCATCTGTGACCTTATCAAATCCGATTTCAGTGCCTAATTTAGTTATCACAGTCAAAGTTTGTTACTTTGCATATTTGAGTACAATTAGTGCCTTGTGCTCATGCAGACTTCCTTCTTTCCCTTTGATAGAAAAAATGTCAAAGATAACTTACTGTCTGCAATTTGGCTTGAAAATCTATTGTTACTTCCTTGTACTCATGCTTGGTATAATTTGAACTCTTAACCAGACCATATTTAAGAGGGTGGCTTCATATGAGGATTCTGAGGATCTAAAGCAAGATGTGAGGTATAATCCAGTTTCATGTAATATCAATCTAATTGCTGATATGTTTGATAAACAGTCTTTGATTATATGTATTGGCATGTTCTCTACTTCGTATGATAATCCAAGAGTGTAACTGAATCAAAGAAAACATGTTGCATGAGATTTAAAAGAGGTTAAATTTATTTGTTATTCCCTTATATCATTTGAGTACTTCTTTTCAGATTAGCAGATTTAAATTCTCCTCTGTCGGGAAAATATTATGCATTCCATAGATTGCAAAAGCAGGACAATTAAGAACTTGCAAGTTTGACTACCATATCCTTTCTCTTTGCATTCCCACCCCACTCCTTCCCTGAGGTTATTCTTTTCACCAGACTAACGTCCAAGGCCTGCTTAGTGCTGCTGCTGTATTGAAATTACCTTTGCTGTCTTGATGCGTGTCTTTGTTCTTCTATCTTCAGATGTAATGTTGTGGACCTTTTACTATGGAAGGAGGAAAAGGAAACGACGATAAATTAGGGATTATTATTATTATTATTAAGAGGCAATAGTTTAGATTTTTAAGAGAGACTAGTTTAAATTTTCATTAAAGCAATAGTTTAAGGTTTCTTCTTCTTATTATTTTATTGTAGTTAGTTTCCTATATTATTATTATCTTGAGGCAGTTATTATTTTTAAAGAAGCCTACCAAAATAGGTCTTTTATTGTTGTAATAAGTCTTGCCTTTTTAAATTCATTAAATCTAATAAACAGTAAGTCAGAATTTTAGTCACAATACGAGATCGGAGTTCTCTTTTAAATTGAATTCTAAGGTTTCAGCTTCTCTTTGATGAGCTGAATTATTCTTCGCCCCTTGTGACTCAATCCTATGCTAGGATTCATTTCTGTGATTATGGATCTATATTCATATGTTTACCTGTGTTTACATATATATATATGTAGATGTATAAAAAGAATGACCATACAAGGATTACTTGTTTCGAGAACTTCTTCATTTGGTTTTGAAGTTAGAAACTTAATGTAGTTGTTTGTGCTTATGAACTTGTTTAGTTGATTGTGCAAGCTGAAAATCCCAAGTTTGAATCTTTTAAAGCAACATACTGAGTTGATTTGTGTGAGAGATTTGTAGACAAACATGTTTTACTTATATGCTCCCTACCCACCTTTTAAGATGATTTGTTTTTTTTTACATCTACCCTCCTCTAATCCTCCCTAACCCCCCTATCCCGAGAATCAACAGTATTCCCCATTTATCCTCATCATGTCTTGAACTCTCAGGTTACTGTTTACTCCAGTTAAACTAGGAAGTCAAGCAATCTCATGGGCTTCTGGGAAGCTAGAAACGAGCCGCAATGGACTTCCAACAATCCCTTCATCATCAGATGTTCAGAGCAGAGTGTTGCAAGCTGCTGCAAAGCACGAATCTCAACCATCCGACGGTGAAGAAACCAAAGATCTGCCACCTGAACTAACAAAAGCTGCAACAAATGAGAATATGGATCTTTCTGAAGCATAAAAAGTATTAGTACCCTTTCTTCTTTGCATAAAATCCTGATCACATTGCTCATTTGATACTGCTGTAAATAGGAAGGTACCTCGATCTGATTTGGTTGGACCATACCTAACCTATGACTGAGGAAGAAAGTTTAAAACTTCATTTTCGATTTCATTTTAAGGTCTCTGAAGCATGAGGATTGAGATCTGTGTGTACTCATGAAAACATGCATATGGTGAATTTGAGAAACTTTCTGTAGATAATGGGAATTGGGATTTTCATATCCTTGGACCATCTTACATTTCTTGTTTCAATTATGTAACTAATACTTAGTGCAAAAACCAATGATACCTAAGGACAAGGCTACCTTCAGTGTCTTCTTATTGCTTTTTGTATAATTTCTATGTTATTCACTGGCTCTTCCTGTTTCAAGCCCTGTTTGGATTTGCATTTCCTGAAATAATTACTCTATATCCAAGATTGAACGTTCCATTTTGATTTTACGATCTCATTTCTTTTGTAAAATTTTATTTTAATTAATTGAGAAAATGAGAATTCAATTTTGGATAGAGTAATTTTTATATTTTGGAAAAAGGGACATTTTGATTGAGGTTTTATCTTTAAAAATGCTAAAATCTAACTTATTTTTTAAACTAGAAAAATCATTTTCTTAACCTTGTCAAAAAAAATAAAGAATTAAGCTAATTTCTTTCTTTTCCATGCATTGTTTTGAAAATCCATAACTAAAATATATTCCTTTGGTTTCAAATTAAATGTCTCTATTTCTGTTTTAGTTTATTCAAAATTGAATGTATAATAATAGTAATACAAGCACCCCAATATCACAGCCATGAGAAAGACATGGTTGCCAAGGTTGTAGTTTTGTACAAACAATATATGTACATTTCAGCTAATTACAACAAGAAACTGATTAGAACCATATCCTGTATTATTGACAATATAGGCATCCTGAAAACATAACCTGAACTTTTTTTGACTTCTTTCATGTCATTCTTTCTCAGCAATTACAACCAAGACATCCTTAATTGACCATTTTCGTGTCCCGGATTTGTCCGGAGGATTGATCACTGCTCTCTCTGTGTTAGCCAGGCGGTATCCAATCACGACCTCTCTTCTCTGACGTCCACGAAGAAGCACCTCATAGAAACTCAGCTCCTCCCCTTCATGGAGATATAGGTCTGCACCTCTTATCTGCATCTCATTGCCCTGCTTAACCCATTTGCAATATGAATCGAACTACTTCTATAATTAGCATATGAGAATAGAGAATCTTGTTATTTGGTGACTATCCGATCCATACATACCTCTTCTGCAAAAAGCTCTTCCAGAACATTGTTTATTTGTCGATCCTCTGCCACCATTGCCAAGGCCATGCTGACAAGCTCATTTGACAGGACATAATCACTGATTTTTGACATGGATAATAGGTTTTTAGTTCTTGGGTCCAGGATTTCACTGATTATAACAGACTTGTCTGAAGCCTGCTGCATTTCCCCTATCCAAGAACCTTGTGAGAAGCTACTCCGGTGAACTTGGGAAACCGTAGAATCTCTATATGGAAGACGTTTTGCCTGCAAAATCAATTGAATGCTTTGTTTGATCCACAAGAAGAATTTTATCCCAACTCAAGCATATTCCAAAAGGGCAAGTTTCTTATTCAATGTTGTTGTTGAAAAGGTAAATGCAGAGTAACAAAGCTACATGATCAATTCCTTAAGAAACAGACAATTGTAGACCATTTAGTTATAGAAATAAAATATAATAGGAGCAAATTCAAATGACTGACAGGTAAAGCACATAAATCAATCAATGATCAAAATTACATGAAACGGGTTCAAGGCATTGATCAAACTCCGAAAAAAAGTACCTGAATATCACGAATTAGAAGTAATGTTGCAAGAGATCTGGAATCAGCCTGGATGGCAGAATCTTCAACAGATTCATCTGCCAAAATTAAGATCTGTACATTCAAGGAGAATTGATATATAGTCAAAACCAAGGACTAAAGAAGTTTTTTATGACTAAATATGGCTTTTTCACATGCAAAAATTTTAGAAAAGGGCACATGAACATATATCATCCACTGAAGTTTCCTAACTGCTTGTGTTTTATATATCAGTTTTATAAATCCTTTTCTTCTTTTGGAGGAATGATTGATTTTGTACTATACAGCCATTCACATCAACTTATTTTACTTTATATTTTCATAATTCATAAGCTTATCTTCATAATAAAAGATGTCAACAATAGAACTCAAGTAGGGATACTACTTACTGAATCAAAAGATTCTAATGGAAGGCTTTCAAGGTGACGTCTGATAACAGCATTTCCTTCACGATTAACCAATTCTATATTCATCAACCTGTTAACGTCGAGGCCACCATCTATGAGTTTCTTCTCCCTCTCCTTCTCAGGAACTTCATTGAACATCCACAACTCTGATCCAGGAGCTAAAAAGGCATCCAATACCTAATACAGCAAATTAAAGATTAATTTAATTCAATAATAAAAAAAAAAAAAAAGAAAAGTTAAAGATGGCTCTCCCTCTTTCATAAGGTACCGGGTAGGGATAGTAAATGAGGTCCTAAATTGGAGGGCTTGATAATAAAACGGGCTGAAGATGAATAAAATAAAAATATCAGAAAATAATTTGTGAACAGCCAACATCAGACTGAAACACAAAGTGGAGAGGCACAAGTACCGGAAGCATACAGTAGGCTACTTGTAATTTTACCATAATCATATCTTCCATATCTCGTCGCCAACCACAAAAAAGTATCCTCTCTGCAGATTTTGGGACTATGAAGTCTTTGGGCAGATTTCCTCTTTGAACCTGCAACATACAGGCGAAGAGAAAGAAGAATTAGGAGCTCCGATTGATGCAACTCACCACAATCATATCATCAATGTCTCGTCTCCATCCACAAAGAAGAATCTTCTGAGGCTTTCTTGCTGGTCGAGCAATGCGTATGAAGGTTGCATCTTTGACCTGGAGTAACCAAATTAATTATACTGATGTAAGTTTTGTTTAAGGTATGCCCCACTTAGTTCAATAACAGGAATCACCCCATGTCAAGATCAGAAGAGTAACTCTTCAAAGAGTGGCATACCATTGAAGTTCTACTCATTGCTTTTCGTTAGTTAACCTCTTTTACTAATCACATGGAATAAGAAACCAATAGAAAATCCTTTTAACAAATATTCGAAGTTAGTTTTTTCAGAAAAGATTCTGACTGGCTTGCTTCTACATTGCAGATAGTTTGAACTACTCAGAAGTTTTATATATGGAAATAAAATCTTGACTTCACTTTCCCTAACAAAAAAACGACCACAGCATGAGATAGTAGTATATAGGCATCTAGAGAACTCTACATTGTTCAGCCTAACATGATGTTTTAAAGGTCAAGTTCAAAGGTTGAGAACACTTGGTTAAGTACCAACATGAGAACTTCACATCAACTACAAAAATATATATTTCCAGGACAAGCGAAGAAGTAGAAAGCACATAGGCAAATGGTAGTAGCCAAGTCGAATGCGTTTGTTAATTTATAACAAAAGGATATAGATTCCAAGAATGTTCCTCACATAAGTACTTGTCCACTGTTCAATACAGAGGAACAAGTAGCAAGCATGCCTCGAAATAATAGAAAATGTTGAACGTCTGGGATGAAGCAAACAGATTAACAGGCTTAAATAATAGCTAGAAACCTTGAGTTTTTACCAAAAACAGTAGTCATCTTAAAAGTCGAAGCAGATAAAATTAGTTCCCAGAATCTTTCAAATGATTCAAGCTAATACTATTTGAGCTGTAAAATAATTTTTATTTATCTTTCATTTTAGCATCTTTGTGCCTTTTTCGGTTTCAGTTTTCTCTCTTCCCACCTCTTTAACATACCGGGAGTACCATAGACTCAGAACAGAGAATGAGAAAATACTATAATTTAATGCAAACAGCAAAACTAGCAGCAGAATTACTGAATTAGCATACAAAACCAAAATTTATTGTATGTAATTCAAAGAAGAAAGGAAGCACCATAGGCAGGGCAGCTGGAGCATAGGTGTCATCATCTTCTGCAATCACAAGCACTTCATCTCCTTCTTGTATAACATAGGAGTCATCAGGATTCAGAATAATTTTTCCACCAGCTGATGTTGCTTTGACTCCACAAGGAATAGCCTCAGGGAAGCAGATCAAGACATCCTCAAAAGACATTCCATCTAACTGAGGCCATCTTTTGATGTAGAACTCACAATTCTCAAACCCAAGGATGTCTTCCCATATCTACAATAACCACAAAAAAGGAAAGAAAAAGAAAAAAATGAGTTATGGCATTCAACTAGCCAAGCAGATCAACATATTAAAAAACACAGAATTAAAAGTGTTGACCTGGGCAAGTCCTGGCTGCCGGGCACATTGGATCATCAACCGACCAATTACATCATGTGCTACGACAGTTTCAACAAGATCTCCACCTACAAGTTTTACTAAGACTTCATTATCAAGATCACTGAGTTCAACCACTATATGGCCCCGTAGACCCTCTTTGATTCCTGTTAAGCTTAAAACAGTTCTCAGTGCACGAGCATCACTCTACATGATGAAGAAAGCAATTGAAGATTAGACCTCCAATTTGACAAGAAAACATGAGGTTCATCAATCCCTTTTAGAAAGCTAACCTGGTCAGCATTTCCATCTTCAGCAAGGACAATTATAGCACGAGCCTTAGAGACAGATACCTGGCAAATTGCATCCAGTGAGCTCAAAAGTAAACTCTAAAGAACCTCAAAAATTGAGGAATCTATGTTTTCTAAGTACCAAGCACCAATACCAATATTTAGTTGTTGCAAAAACTAGCTAAGAATGAAATGAATAGAGAAGAACACTGATTCAATGATCAAAGAAGAATAACAACATGAGGAAACCATAGTTGAAGAGTCTCGCCTTTTTCAGATCAGCTAAAATCAGAGGACTTCCGCTTCTACATATGACAGATGTTCCTCGGAAATCAAATTCCATTTTAGCAATGTCTAGTTCCATCTCTTCTTTGTCATGCTCAGCCATAACCACAACTATTCCTCCACCCAAGCTCTCATTGGCTATGGCAAGTTGATTTAATAGGGAACCCTGAGAATGTGTAGCGCTCTCAGATAGTGGTTAATATACATGCATCTACTAAGAATGTTTGCACGTGTAACACAGTTCTATTGAATGAAATTAGTTTAACCGCCTCCTCTTTTGAAACCTCAAAGGACATTCCCGAGTTCTGAAAGCAAAAGGCCCAGTGATATTAAAGTTGAATGAAGCAAGAAAAGATATCTGGAATGCTGCTGAGGACCCACGGGGGTGAAAAGATGGGTTTTATTTGGTTACAGGTTTTAAAAATTATTTCATGCTTTTATCCGAAAGTAAGAAATAAATATTTCCATGAAATTTTCAACAAAAAACTAGCATGACACAGTGAATTCATGAACAAAATATGAATGGTGATAAGGAAATTGTGAATTCAATTTGATGAGGAAATCCCTCCCAACATTATGAGCTGAAATAACAAGAGGATTCCTAATACTGGATGATGAGTAAAGAGAGAATATATCAGAAGATTGGCAAGCAGGAGCATGTGAAATTTGCATGCTCAGAAATTACTTTTCAATCCTCACGGAAAGCAGGACAACAAGCTCAATTGTCTGAGTATGAATATAAGAGTTCCATACCAGTTTGTCACTCCACCCAAGGATAAGAGTGTGGTTCTGCTCAACTACTTCACTTCTTCCTTTTCTGAGAGAATCAAACTTCTCAGAAATTGCATCAGAAACAAGCCCAAGCATCATTGCAAATATGAGCATCCCACCAAAAGTAATGGAAACAGAAACTAATCTAGGACCAAGGCCTTCAGAATTAGTATGATTCCCTGAGTCTGCCACGTAGCTCCAAGATAACCAAAGGCTATCTGCTAAGCTATCATCTGTAACCCCAAAGAGTGCAACTCCACCAAGACAAATAAGTAATAATGTTGCAACTAACAATGCCAGTGGCTTAGCATATGGGTGGACTGACAAAAAAACATCCACCCTATATGCTAACCGCTTATTCAGAGATACTTCTTCTGTGATACTGTCAAATGTCCTCCTTGAATTTGAGACATGGTCCACATACTTGAAAAGAAGAAATGGCATGGACAAGACCAAAAGGGAAGAAAATAAAGCTGTGTTCTTCAGGCTTTTGCTGAAAAGATTGTCAATGCCTTCTGGTATTTCATCTGTCATATCTACAGACTCCAGCGAATTGCAAAACCTTAATTTGGCACTGAGCATGGAAATCTGATGCTGCAAACAAGCGAAAGGTACAAAGAGGCAAAGGACAATATTGTCAATTCGAGTAAGAAATTTTCATCATGTTTTAGTAGAACCATTGCGAGAAAAATTAAATCAGAAAAAACTTATGAAATAGAGTCTATCTGATGCAGCATTCATTTGCTAACAGAAGAACATATAATATTTAGTTTTAACAGTTTAATCCAACAGGACAAAACTTGATCTCTGGATAATATTGATTTCCTAGTGCAGCTATCCTCCATAACTCAACTTATCATTATAGGCAAAGGGAGATTGAACAGTTTTGTCCCAATCACCACTACTTATCATACCATCTGTTGAACCCTTTTTCCCCAGCATATTTTGCCTCTTGACTTGATACCAACTATCAGAAACAATTCCAGTGTTAGTAACTAATAAGATCATTGTCGTGGGTTAGATGTTCATCTACCTCTTCTATATACCAGTATTTTTGACAAATTTCAAATACCAGTTAAAGCAACCAAGCCGGAGAATCACTAAAACGACACGAACAGCCTGTTTAAGGTAGTCTACATCAGAGAAAAATACTACCCCTTCTGGTTAAAGAATCATCTTTTAAATGTTGCCTTCCCTTCAGGTATCTAGTTTATCTGCTTCACTCAAGTGTTTACAAGAATGCATAGCCCCCCACATATTACTTCATTTTTCTATCAAAATTTGAAAGAGAAGTACACTTTTAAATCATTTAACAGTTCAGTAATTGCAATAGAACATGTAAATACAAAAAGTGGCACTTCAAGTGCATTTTTTCTTTAACATAAAACATCATTTTTCCAATATTTTAATAAAAATGCTAGATTCCTAATAATAAAATTAAAGAAGGCATATGATGGTAGGTTACTAGAATCTTTCAAATGATTCTGAAACATTTATATTAACTTTGTGACATTACATTTCCAAATCAATTAAGTTATTTGCCGCCCACTAAATGTTATTTTAGGAAATGAGATTTCAAAATATGAATATGGACATTTGATTTTAAGACATCGATAAGGTGGGAGTATAAAAATAAATATAAATACCTCTAAACTAATGACTTCCTTTTGCAAGACAAAATTCTTGTGCAGCAAAGATGAAAAAACAGTTACTAAAACCTGCAACAAAACGGCACGGCCACGTCAGCATATGAACATTATTTATTACAAAATAATAATAAGGTAAGTGCGTGTATTCCACGGTAGACCAGCCAATGAGAAAGCCGATTGGCAGGGCCTACCGTGGACGCCAGGACGGCCTTTTAGGGAAAAAAAAAAAAAAAAGACATGTGTCAACGCACGGCAACGAAGAATGCCGGCTTCCAACAACGGAGGGTCAACCGGCCACCAAATAACCCGGCAAACAAATTCCGTGCCGGCGAAGATTTATTGGCATCAGTGAGCTCAGAAACGGAGTCATCAGACCTTCTCTTAATTCCGAGACCACGAGTTTCGGTATCACCAGAGACGTTCGAATTGGTTGACTTTTCATTTCTGAAATTAGCAACAGTAGCACGGGGGCGTCGTACGCCGGCATACTTGGGATAATAATGCTGATGATGATGATCGGTGAAGCTCGAAGTTTGAGAGGGAGAAGTCTGTTGATGCTGGAATGATGTCGTCGAGACTGATCTTTTCGGGTAAGGAGAAGAGAATCTCCGGACGGGGGTTCTCGGAAGTTGTGAAGAGTGAACGAATGACTGAGAAGGGAAGAACCAGTCTCGGTTGTTGAACGACGTCGACGGTGACGGTGAGTCCGCCGATGAGTCCATTTAGCATGAGTTTCGAGCCCTCTGTTGGAGCTTTGCTTTAATGGGGCACTTGAACCACTACAATATTGCATCTGCAGAATGCGTTAACCATCCCCCTTTTTCTTTTTTAATAAATAAGATGTTATGAGTAATTTCGTAGTTTATGGCTGCCATTTTATATGTTATATTCCCTTCCATCTCCTTATATTAAGGAAAAAAGAAAGAAATTTTTATTTTTTAAGAGGAGAGACAATTAAGTTTTTAGGTTGATATTTAAGTATAATATAATTAGTCTTTTTTTATTTTATTTATTGATTTATTTAATTTCACAATGGAACTTGGTCAAATAGAGTGGGTAACTGAGCGAGTGCGTGTGCATCAATGCGGATCCCTTTTTAAAGCATCTATTATCAAAAAAATAATAACAAATTTTTATATTATATAAAAGGTTAAATAATTAATTTAGTTCCATAACTTTTTATTTTAACCATATAGATCCATATATTTTTTTTAATTATCTTTTAAGGTCTCATAAATTTTTATCAGTGATCAACTAAGTCCCATAACTTTTACCAATGACCAATTAAGTCCAAAAATAATATAAAGTTAAAGGATCTTAAAAGATATAAGAAAATATATATAGACCTATAGAGTCAAAATAAAAAAGTTATAGGATCGTATTGATTACTGATAAAAGGTTATGGAGCTTTAAAAGATGAAAAAATATATATATGGAACTGCATGGTTAAAACAAAAAAAAGTTATGATACCTTAAAAGATAAAAAAAATGATATAGACCTACATGATCAAAATTAAAAAATTATGGAATTAAATAGGCCAATTTTTATATTGTAGAAATGATATGTCTATTATAATATATCAAAATTTTAAGAATTAAAAAAAAAAATTTATTCAACATATAAAATATTTCTCAAAGTGAAATAGAAGGTATATGAGGAGAAATCATATAAAATTTGAATAATTATATCATACTTTTGTAAGGACTTTTTGTTTTCTGCTATTTTAGGGGAGAATTAAAAAGAACTAAGAAACACTATAATACTAATGCGAAAATGTAAGAAAATTAAATTTGTCTTAGTGCAAAACACTGACACTTAGTGCGGATGCGACGAGGGAGATAGAAACCTTACGGTGAGTTAGAATGGAACATGTCATTTTGTTCCAATTGGGTAAACTTGTGACTTTTGTGTCATGGGTATGTAGAAATTTGGACTCAATTGAAGCATAATACTTCTAAAGTATGAACATTAACTTGAAATTGGAAAGCTCAAAAGGTTTGGATGTTGATAATTCCTAATAATAAACCATGAAAGAAACCAAAATAAAGAAGGTAAATACGAGAGTTGAAAATTAGGGATTTTGTTTAAGAGTAATCGATAAAACGTGAAAATAGTCTCAATAATTTATAATAAAACAAATTGATAAGTGACATTCATGTTCAAAAGAAAGTGGGAGGAAATGGATTCATACTATTATAGAGGTTTACTTTTTACTTGTATTTTTATTTATTGTTCTGTTTTCAAATTTAACAACTCCTATTTAAAATTAAGGATGGTATTGTAAACCAAGATATTAGAAAATGGAGCATGTAAACCATCTTATTTCTTCATTAAAATGGAGTATAGTGTGAAGATATTTACTTTTGGATATGTTTCTAGCCTCTCTATGTGTATAAACACTCATTGTTTCTTTTTCAAAATTAATTGTGCACATCAAAAATTTAAAAAAATTAAAAAATTGTATTGACTATTGTACTCCACTTCTTCCTAATGAATTTTGTTCCTTTTTATCCTTGATTTCTTGCTCAATTTGAGTTTTTTCAAGTAAAAGTTACCCTTTTTTTTTTTTTTTAAATTATTGATTTTGTATCATATTTGTAATTGAAAGGACCATTATCCAAATCCAATAGAACGAACTGTAAGATTAGTTGAGTCGTTTGATGATAAACAATAAGCTCCCC
>JAOXNR010000029.1:1582757-1596000 GCA_028571225.1 Parsonsia alboflavescens
TTAGAATGTTCTATATACTGTGCAGGTATTGTCTTTGGAAATTCAGAGTTTTCTTGGTTTTAGTTGATTTAAGAGTCATGAGTCTTGGTTGTTGTAGTAATTTGGGAAATTGTAATAACTTTTGACTTTTAGAATGTTCTATATACTGTGCAGGTATTGTCTTTGGAAATTCAGAGTTTTCTTGGTTTTAGTTGATTTAAGAGTCTTACCTTTTTTGGAAACTTTTTTCCTGCTGGGAGTCAATGCTGTAAAAAGCTTAGTCTATATAAATAGAGCATTTCTTTAGCAAGAATGTATAATGCCTTGAACTATTGGCAGAAATGTGTCATGCCTAAGGCCTTCAAGGCGTGAGCAAATAACCTCTTCAACCTTTTTATATTACTTATCCATTGTGATATTTTAGCCAAATTCTTTCACAGAATTTTATTAAGATTACTAGACTAAGCTTTTTTATTCGCAGAATTTTACTATGATCTTTTCTTCTTTCTTTTTATATTTTATATTTTAAATTTATTATATCCTGCTTCCGCTTATACAAGTTGATACCAGAACTATGAGAACATTTTCAGGTAACATCAATTCATCGAAGAGAAATGATGATGCAATCTGAAAGCGCATTGTCAGTTCTAGGTCCAAGGCCAATGGAATTGTCTACGGTTTCAAATCCTAACCCTGATCCAACTGGGAAGCAACGAAAGTCAAGTTTGGAGTCTCCAATCATGTTGCTCAGTGGCCATCAAAGTGCTATTTATACCATGAAGTTCAATCCAGCTGGAAATATCATTGCATCTGGTTCACATGATAGAGAAATATTTCTTTGGAATGTTCATGGTGAATGCAAAAACTTTGCTGTTTTGAAAGGACATAAGAATGCTGTTTTAGATGTTCAATGGACTACAGATGGTTCAACAATTATATCAGCTAGCCCAGACAAGACGATAAGGGCATGGGATGTTGACACTGGAAAACAGATAAAAAAGATGTCTGAGCACTCTTCTTTTGTGAATTCTTGCTCTCCTGCTAGGAGGGGTCCTCCTCTTATTGTCAGTGGATCTGATGATGGTACTGCCAAGCTTTGGGACATGCGTCAAAGGGGTGCCATACAGACTTTTCCTGACAAATACCAAATTACTGCCGTTAGTTTCTCTGATGCATCTGATAAAATATACTCCGGAGGCATAGATAATGATATCAAGGTATGGGATCTTCGCAGAAATGAGGTTACTATGACACTTCAAGGTCATCAGGATACAATAACTGGAATGCAGCTGAGTCCAGATGGATCATACCTTCTTACAAATGCCATGGACTGCACTCTCCGCATATGGGACATGCGCCCTTATGCACCACAGAATAGGTGTGTAAAGATTCTGGAAGGGCATCAGCACAATTTTGAAAAGAACCTGCTGAAGTGTGGCTGGTCCCCTGATGGAAGCAAGGTCACCTCTGGAAGCTCTGATCGCATGGTTTACATCTGGGATACCACCACCCGGAGAATCTTGTATAAGCTTCCTGGTCATAACGGATCCGTCAATGAATCTATGTTCCATCCTACTGAACCCATCATTGGATCTTGTAGTAGTGATAAACAGATATATTTAGGTGAGCTCTGAAAAGCATTAGCTAAAATTGTGTAAGCCATCTGGGATTGTGACCTCCTTGTTCTTCTGCTGATCAATTCTCTTCTACAATGTAAGTTGGAACAGTATAACTTTTTACATTTCCTTTAAGATGGCTGTATTCCTTACCTTCAATCCTGTTCCTCAGGACCATATTCTTGCTGTGTATGTGTTGTTTTTACTAATGGAGTAAAGGCTTTATGAATACAAACATTTGGGACCAAACAAACAGCACATCTGTCATTTCTCAGGAAGTAAAAGGGTATGGAGATTTTGAGGATAAATTTCGACCTTTCAATATTTTTGATATTTGTCGTTACTTAAATTCATGATTTTCTAGGTGGGATTATCTTACTCACTTGAGCAAAATCTTGTGTTGATATATTTTTGTTACCAAGTACTCAATTTTCAAATTCAAAAGGATACCATTAATTTAACTCTTTTCTTAGAATAGATAAAAGACAACTTTCATATTTGACATTATTGATTTCAGACAGAACCAGCCAGGATCCATCATTCCACAGCATAACTAGCCGTTAACAAAAGTTCCACAACTAGCCGTTAAATCTCACAACGTTCAAAACTTCAAACTCACTTTACCTTTATATGCCAATCCCTTCCTCTTTCCATAATCATCTCAAACTCTTGTCGATACATTCTTCTCTGTCTCTCTTCATCATCTTCAGAATCCCCTGAAATTATAACAGTAAGAAAGAAAGAAGAAAGCAAATGGGTCTCTCAATCAACTCCCCAAACTGCACTGTCAACAAATCCCACTACCATACTCACAAGATCTTCCTCCTCTCCAACTACGTCCTCTTAGGTGCAGCCTCAAGTTGCATCTTCCTAATACTCTCTCTCCGCTTAATCCCGTCCATCTCCGGCATCCTCCTCATCCTCCTCCACATCCTCACCCTCGCAGGAGCTATCTCCGGCTGCTCTGCCGCCTCCGGCGGGTCTAACAAATGGTATGCCCTGCACATGGTGACCACTGTCCTGACTGCCATTTTCCAGGGCTCTGTTTCTGTTCTCATCTTCACGACCACTTCCAATTTCTTGGGAGCCCTGAAATCTTATGTGAGAGAAGACGACGGTGCCCTGATCTTGAAACTCGCCGGAGGATTGTCTGTGTTGATCTTCTGCTTGGAATGGATTGTTCTTGTTCTTGCATTTGTTCTGAGATACTATGGATTTGTGCAAGGCAATGAAGGTGGTGGGGTGTCTCTCAGCAGAAGCAATGCTACCAGAGTTCAAGATGGGGGCAAATGGGCTTCTCCATTTCAGCCATTCCCATCTTCAGTTTAAAGATTTTTTTTTTTTCCTTGAGATGAATGATCCGTCAATTCATCAAGGAATTTGCAAATTAATTAATTTTATTCCATTTGTTTCATATATAAATATATATATTATTTGTTTGTTGTATTAATTAAATATATTTCATTATTGTTAACCTGCCTCCCATTTTTATTTTTAATACATTTCAAATTAACTAATTCAGTAAATCTATTTCTAAGAATTAACTTCACATGAAAATCTACTAAAAATTGGATGACAAGTAAGATTTATGCAAGTGATCTCACTCTCAATTAGTCGGGTTAAAATTTGGGTACAGATTTAAAAAAAATTAAAAATTTAGTAAAATTTTTTAAGGAATAATTGAAATGTTGAATTATTGATTTTTTGGGTAGAAAAAAAAACAGGGTGTCTAGATTCGATGAATTTTTAAAATTGACGAGGCGGAGATTGGATTTTGTGGTTGACCAAACGACGTCGTTGTGGGATGAGAAAACGGCTCCTCAATACCTGAAAAGATATTTATTTTGTGCATACTCGTAGAAAATAAAAATCCGAACAGAAAGGCCAAAAAAAGGGTAAAAAAAAAAATGGAAATGATAAATATCGTGGAAGAGAAAAGCAAGAGCGCGTGAGAGAGAAGATTAGAGTGGGGAAGATAGAGTATAGCAATGGCGTCTCTCATCAACAAGCCCTTGGCGACCTCACTGTACAGCTCCAAGAATGAGACTAATTTGTTAAATCGGTTTCGTTTTGGAGTGAACTTTGTTAGCTTCAGGAATTATCAGAACGGTATTGTTAGTAATAGGAATAAGAAAAATGTTTGCTTTTCTGTATCCTGCAAAGCAGTGTCTGTGGAAAAGCAATCACAAACTGATATTGAAGGACTCAACATAGCGGAAGATGTTACTCAGGTGGCTTCTATTCTTTTTTCAGTTGAATTGTCATGTGGGCCCCCTTTTTTTGGGGGCGTTTTATGGAGAATTTGTGCTGAAAGCTGGCAATTTTGAATTTCTTGATGAGTGATTGAATGTTTAGTTCTTGTTAGAGGATTGTTAATTTTTCTGGGTTATTATATTTTCTGTGCTTCTATTAGAAAGTCAAATGCTTTATCTTGATATTTTTTTTCATCTCATTTTGTTGTTGCATTCCCGGTCTGGTTTGTTTCTGTGTGATTTGATGAACAATGTTGGACCTTTTCTCGTCCTTTTCATCAGTCGATCAAGCGTTGAAGATTACCATTTTGAATTTTGGTTCAACTATGTTATTGGAGAATTGGACCTGTGAAGGGACTATGATTGTCTCTTCATCTGTTGATCAGACACAATAGAAAGAGTGTAAATGTATCAAGTTTATCCTAAAACAATGACATTTTTCTTCTCCCATTTCTTGGGGTATATCACTGTTCCATATTTGCAAGAAAAAACCTGGGAAAATACCGGTTTTCTTTTGAGATTACTGTGCAGTCCATCATTCTCCTTTTGTCTCCCCGACTCCCTCTGTCCCACCCCCACAATTTTCCGGTAATCTAATTTAACATTCCGTTTTTTGTTTTTGTTGTTTTGCAGCTCATAGGCAATACACCTATGGTTTACTTGAATAATACAATAAAAGGTTCTGTTGCACATATTGCAGCAAAACTTGAAATTATGGAGCCATGCTGTAGTGTCAAGGATAGGTGAGGGTCTACTTCCTGTATTTTAGTTCTGCATTCAGTTTCCAGAATAGTTCACATTTAATTGTTGCAACATAAGACTAAAGTGATATTTTTTTCCTTGACCTTTTTCTTTTGTTTCATTAGTACCTTATCTCATTTAGAAGTATAGCCAAACCTTGCTTAATCTTACTGGAACATGCACGATGTTGAATGATGTCTTAAAGTTTCTCTTCCGGAGTACCAATTGCTTGTTTCATATTAGGCTTTGAAATGCTGCTCAATTCCTGTAAGCTGCAAGCATTAGAGGATCCAGGACATTAGATTGTATTGGCCCCCACCCTGGCTGGTGGGGGTCAGTTAAGATGTTCATATACATGTTTAAAACTTATTGTCCTAATTTCTTAGAGGAGCAGAGTTGAATCTGTTGAGATACTTGTGAAATTTCATTATTCCCAAGGGGAAGTTGCAGATAAACCTTGAGCTGACAGTTGCTTTATCTATACCCCCATATTCTGTCACTTGAACAAGTTGAGGGCTTCCCTCCCATTTGCCAGATCTCTTTACTGAATCTGGTGCACCTATCCATACTGACCTACGTAAACCCGAAGTTTACCATGTGTTTGAGGCAATATTTTGAATTCAAAGAAAGAAAAGCTTGCTGGCTTCTTCCACTATGAAATTAACATTTGTAAGTTTTAGCACATCATAAAGATATGTCTGAATACTGCAGTTTTCATTCTTGAATGAAAAATAATTGTCTTGGGTCTTCCTTTTGTTTTTAACATCTTGAGATTAAAATCCTGAGGTAATGTGAATGATAGTTGAACTGCCACATATGTTTAAATTATTAAGGACAAATAATGAACCCACATGCTATCCTTGCTTGTGTAATGAGGGTTGAGAATTGGACACTAGATCTGTTCTTGCTTTGCCGAATACATTGAATTGCCTCCTCAGCCAAAAGTTGATGTTGTTAGAACCGGTAATATTTTAAATTTAAATAACCTTGCAGACAGACCCAGACAACTCCTACATCTGTATGTTAACTTGTTACTACATGTTTAAGCGGTTGGGGAGGCTTGTAGGTAATAAACATTTTGTTTTGTAAAACTCAGTGGGTTCTGACTTATTGAATTCTTACTAATGCTTCTTCTCTAACTATTAAAAATGTTGCACAGAGGATATATTTATTTTCTCACAGAACTCTTTTCATTTCAGGATAGGATTCAGCATGATATCTGATGCTGAGCAGAAGGGTCTTATAACCCCAGGGAAGGTAAGAGGGTTTGCCAAAGTCAACGTTTAAATTTGGAATGTGGAAAGCATACTATATTGAATTTAGGGTTTTGGCATTTTGGGGAAAGAAATCAAACATCGCCATTTATATGAAGTACCTTAGTATTCTTTGATGAGGAAGAGTGTATTGCTTCAGCGACTGCTTATAAGTAGTATGCAAGAGCTGCTGTGGATTGTTCAATGTTGCTACTAGAAAAAAGTATTTATGAGCTTTTTAAAATTCTAACGCAATGAACCTTACTGTTGCATATTAGACATTGAATGTGAACTCTTGAAAATGGTTAGAAAATATTTCTGGGGAAGGAACTCTTGTTAATGAGTAACAAATGATACAAAGACAAAAATAATTTATGCTACTAAAAGTGAATACTATGGAGATAAGTATGTTGTGCTCTTTCAGATACCATTTTCATTGGACAAGACTTGTCTCTTGCATCTCTCTTTGCAATGCAAAATTTTTTATATATATATATATATATATGTATGTATGTATATTAACTTGGACATTTTCCTCCCTATTAGAGCATTTTGGTTGAGCCAACAAGTGGAAACACTGGCATAGGGCTTGCTTTCATAGCAGCTTCTAAGGGTTACAAGCTCATATTGACAATGCCAGCATCTATGAGCCTTGAAAGAAGGGTGCTACTAAAAGCATTTGGAGCTGACCTTGTTTTGACTGATTCTGCAAAAGGCATGAAAGGAGCTGTTCAAAAAGCACAAGAAATTGTGGGTAGCACCCCAAATTCCTATATGCTTCAACAGTTTGACAACCCTGCAAACCCTAAGGTATATCTTTAGGTTTCTATTATTCTTCCTATTTGGTGCTTGATCTTTTTACATCCACTAATTATATTATCTATCTGAATTTTGACTTTGTTGATCAGTTTTATCTTTTCTACACGTCCCCATTGATTCATGCTTATTCACAATGGGAGGGCATTGAAGAGCATTTTTCTTTTCTGTATTTTCTTCAGAGAAAAATGGACATCATCCTTCATATTTTGTGCAGATACACTATGAAACAACTGGTCCAGAGATATGGGAGGATACAAAAGGCAAGGTAGATATACTTGTTGCAGGGATTGGCACTGGTGGAACTATATCCGGTGCTGGTCGATTTCTTAAAGAAAAAAATCCTAACATTAAGGTATACTTCAATGTTTGCCTTCTCCTTGTTTTAGGCATTTGGAATTCTAGACAAGTTTGGCTTCATGCAAATGCATGTAACTAAATCAATCCTGTATAGTAATGTTGCTGCAAAGTTGACTATTGTATGGTGATGTTTTGATTGGCAATGAGTTATCCTGTTACCAGGTTATAGGTATAGAGCCTACAGAAAGCAACATATTATCCGGCGGCAAGCCTGGTAAGATCCATGCACCATATCATACCATAAATTTCATTTGAGAATGAAACCTTGTATATTCCTTGTTGCTGCAATTTGAAAGTGCAGGCCCTCACAAAATTCAAGGCATTGGAGCAGGTTTTATCCCTGGGAACTTGGATCAAGGTGTGATGGATGAAGTCATTGAGGTCTTTTTCCTCTTCACTTAGTAAATTAGTGTTCATCTGAATATTTATGTTAAACATATTGAGAACACTTTAATCGATGCAGGACAATCACACCTAAAGCTATGAAAGCTCCACTGCTAGGCTATAGGTGTTGAGCTAGGCAGAAAACAGAGATCATAATGTTAGAAATTTATATAATGGATGCCGATCCAAAAGGATTTCAAGCTCAAACTATGATATAAGAAAGAGTAATCAACAAGGAAACTGAAAAGGAAAGCGAGAATATCCTTAGCTTCTCACTAAGAGGGAGGGATAAAACCTAGGTACACCACTACCTCACCGTAGGTTTGATTGATACGCAACCATGATTACAGAGAATATTTGTGGATTCCTCATTGGTTGAATAAAAATGGGAGTTAGGTAATGAATGGATAAGTTCTCTATTTATAGACTCAAATGCTGACTTCTAAACTTATTAGACCTAGATTCTTAAATGAATCTAAAACAACGAGGAGAACTGAATTATCTTAACATAGAATTGCTAGTCAACAGTTAATATTCACTCAAGAATTTAGAGCAAGGTGAAAATTAAGGAAATATCATTAAAAGGCTAATAAACAGAACTAATCTAAACGTCCCATCTAATGACTCAACCAAATTTCTAAGACCAAAGATATTGTCTGAAATCTTTGCTTGACTAAGACGTTAACAATTCATGAGCTTTCCTGTTCCGAATCAGTTGTTTAATTTATGTGTGATCTCTATCTTGTGTCAGGATCAACTATCAATCTTATATTGCTCTGTATGTAAATCTTTCAAAGAACAAGTAGAGTTTGCACTGGTTACTTATGGGATTTTCTCAATTATTCATCAGATATCAAGCGACGAAGCCGTTGAAACTGCAAAACAATTGGCTCTTCAAGAAGGATTGTTGGTTAGTGCCCTGTTTTCAACATTTGATACAATCAATTGTTTGTTTTGATGTCTACCTTTTGAATTCTTATTACTCTTTTCGCTCTTTTTCTGAAGTGTGTGAATTATCTTAATCCTCAACTTTTTGATTTTTGTCAGGTCGGAATTTCTTCTGGAGCAGCAGCTGCTGCTGCCCTCGTGGTTGGAAAGAGACCTGAGAATGCTGGAAAGCTCATTGCGGTATGTCCATTTTGAAACCTGATCATTTTCTGTGTTATTATTATTATTATTATTTTTTTGATTTGGATTTTGGAAACCTGGTCTTGGTGAACTAAATGCATTAGCCAGTATGTATTATATATTGTTGTACATTCTAGAAGGGTACAACTCTTTTAAACATATAGGTCCATGAAGATCGAGTCCATCTAAGAACTTTTGCTTTTAATGACATAGCCTGTTTGACACATTAATCTGTGATTGATTCTTACTTACTTTTATGAAGCCTTGTTTGTATGATTATTGGTCATAAATCTATATATCTATAGGTTGTCTTCCCGAGCTTTGGTGAACGATACTTGTCCTCCATACTTTACCAGTCAATTCGGGAGGAATGCGAGAAGATGCAACCGGAGCCATGATCACAAACATCATCATCCTCTCATAGAAGTAGAAGAAGCTATGTGAATTGCAAATAAACACGTAGCACTTTTATGTTTTTGTTTTTGGTTTGCCAATCTTGAGTTTTTCTTCAAGATTTGTTTACCCTTAAGAGATAGATTGTTAGCTAACTCATATGTTTATTGTGTGCTCTTCATGGTACTTTTTTGTAGTGTTTCATGTAATTGGAAGTTTGAAACACATCTAAAAATAGTGTTAATTCTTGAGAGCTTATCTTTTGGAATATCACAAAGTTGTCTCTTTCTTGATATTTGAGGATCAAATGGTTCTTTTGTTTGGCTTTTGTTTCCGATCTTTCGATATTACAGGGGTGCTATGTGCATCACTTCTTTAGGGTATAGGGAGGTTATATTTGATTTTATCTAAGGTTTAATATACGAGTTTACATTTATAACTTACGTATTTGCATCATGGGAGCAGATGTGCTCTACCTAACAGGGGTCTAGGGAGGTATTAATTTTATTTCAGATTTAATGCATAAGTTTGCACCAAATGGGATACAAATTTGCTTCAGTTGAGAGTCAATATATTTACCTACTAATTGGTCTGGGGGCAAGCACCGTCTTTACTTGCAACTTGGGAGGTGGCTTCAGCCTTCAATACTGAAGTTTTTGAAAAAAAAATGTTTAATTTATAAAACATATCTTTAAAAATAATTAAAAGACATAATGTGTAAGTTTTTGTGTTCGTTTTTTTCTTTCTAATTATAAGTCATTGTTAGTATTTTAATGAATATTTTTCTTTCTTTTTTTTTCTCTCCAATATTCTCATTCTCTTTCTAAAATATTCTTAAGGTTCTTTTCCATGAGACATTTGGAGGGGGGGGCGGGGAAGAGCCAACAAGATCACATGCTAAGTTTATATAAATGATATGGAGTGCACCTGTGCACTTTATATGGAGGGAGGGTACCGTTAAATCGCCCCCAGGGGCATAGGCGAGCTGATAAGATTGACGTGACGTTGGTTAACTCCAACTACAGGTGGGGGTTCGAAATCCATCGGGTGTAGAACGAAGGCTCTCAACGGTTGGTTCACTCCAAACGGCCATTGCCCTCCGTAGCGTCCTCTCCGTCAATCCTCTGCCAGTTCGTGCACATTCCTGATTTACATCCCGCTGGCACGAGGGGCCTTGTCGTGACTAGTGGGAGGGATTTCGCCCGTAAGGGACTTTCCCCTTCAATCCAAAGGGTACCGTTAAATAACTATATTTTTATTGAATTTTTTTAAATAAAATATCATTAACTATAATAGTTAGATATTTAATTGCACACTTTATATGGAATGTACCTTATAGTATTATCCTTATGATAATGCTATAGAGTGCACAATCAAATCTTTAACGGTCAAAATTAATGGTTAATACCTGATTTTGTTTTTAAAAAATAAAATCTTCAATAAAAAATTATTTTTTGTAAATATATTTTATATATTATACTTAAGATAAACTAAATCCCAAGGATATTGGATCAACTTTGAGGATTGAATAGTATAATAACTATATATATATATATATATATATAGGAAATTGCTACAAAGTGCTCCACTATTGTGTGCAACTGTGTGCACCAAGTGAAATGATGTCGTTTCACGTGTGCTAAAAAAAATAAAAATAAAAATTGAGAAATGCGACTGCCCTTTCTCTTGCTCTTCCTCGTTTGTCTCTTCCTTCTCTCTCTCTCTCTCCTTCTCCAGCGGGGGGTTGGGTTTGATGGGTTTGAATCGGAGGCAAGGGACAGATGAGGGAGTGAAGAGGGGTCTGATTTGCACATGAGAGAAATAAGGTTTGAAGGTGTGGTGGTGTGAGGTGCGAGGGGTGGTGAAGGTGGTGGTGGTGTGGGTGGTGAAGATTGCTGGCTCTGCTCTGTGGTGTCAGCTCTATGCTTTGCTCAATGCCGCTCATTATCAACGGCATAGATCTGAATGAGAACGGTAGATCTGAACAAGCTCGATGCCACTACGGTGCTACTTTGCTTCTCTGTGCTCTGATTTGAAATTTTTTTTCATTTCTTTTCCAAAACTGAGGAAAATGATGTCGTTTTGCCAGGCATCCTTAGGGGTGCTTGTTATCATTCCCCCTCCTCTCTCTCTCTCTATATATATATAAATATATATATATATATATATATTTATATATGAATTAATGTTTATTTTAGTCTTCAAACTATGATCCATTAGAAGATTTAATCTTTAAAGTTTTATTTTTTTAACCTTTATAACTCCAGACAATTTACGATTGGTCATTTTAACCCGATTTTTAAAAAAATGTCATCGAATTTTGAAATCAACGGTGAGCTGATTAAAATGGGGAGGGTATTTCCCTCATTTCCATTAGGTAAAATTAAGAAAAAAGAAAAAATCCCGTCAATATGATTTATATTTTTATAATTTTCTTTCAATAAAAAACAGAAAAGTGGCTGCCGCACCTCCACTTTCAGGCCCTTCACTTCATTTCCGTTTTGCTGTTCACAAGTTCTGCGAAGGAGAAATGTGAATGGACCTACCAGAATCATCACCTTCCCTTCTCCGGTCAAGCTCTCTTGGCAAACGGGACATTTCCTCCCGAGTTGTTTGACAAGCCGCTGGACGCCGTATTCATCAACCATAACAAATTTGCTTTTGAATTGCTTGATAATTTTGGGAATTGGTGGTAGTAGTGATTGAGATTTGCTTTTGAATTTGCCTGATAATTTGGGAATTGGTGGTAGTGGTGGTCGACTTACGGGGGATGGAGTTTTCCTTGTGGGGGATAAAGTATCCGGAGGTTGTGGGGAAGTTAGAAATTTGAACTGAATTTTTCTTCAATTCAAGCCCGTTCCAGTACGATGAGAAATCAATACCTGCAGGTGACATAAAGAAATGGTCAGCACCGAGGGTACGGTTCCAGTAGCCAGTAGTGATGGCTGACGTCTGAGGAAAATTTTATGTAGAACAGTAGAAGAGATGAGCTTCATTTGGGTCTTGAGTGACGAATTGGCTGTTGAGGAGGGAGTCATGCAAGACAGAGGAGGAAGGTGAAGAAAAAGTGAAGGAATTGTGTGGGTTGTAGATGTAAATTTTGAAAGTGGGAAGCATCTTTTCATAGTTTAGGAAAAGGGTTGAAGGGGAGAGGTCCGGTGAGCTGGCGGTGATCTCGTCGAACGGCTGGATGAGGGTTATGATACACTGGAGGAGCATGGAGAGAAAGTAGCTGGGAGAGCCGGGATCCTTTTTTTGTTTTTCTTTTAATTTCGTCTTGGTGAAAAGTATAATGACATAAATACCTGTAATTCAAGCCCGTTCCAGTACGATGAGAAATCAATACCTGCAGGTGACATAAAGAAATGGTCAGCATCGAGGGTACGGTTCCAGTAGCCAGTAGTGATGGCTGACGTCTGAGGAAAATTTTATGTAGAACAGTAGAAGAGATGAGCTTCATTTGGGTCTTGAGTGACGAATTGGCTGTTGAGGAGGGAGTCATGCAAGACAGAGGAGGAAGGTGAAGAAAAAGTGAAGGAATTGTGTGGGTTGTAGATGTAAATTTTGAAAGTGGGAAGCATCTTTTCATAGTTTAGGAAAAGGGTTGAAGGGGAGAGGTCCGGTGAGCTGGCGGTGATCTCGTCGAACGGCTGGATGAGGGTTATGATACACTGGAGGAGCATGGAGAGAAAGTAGCTGGGAGAGCCGGGATCCTTTTTTCGTTTTTCTTTTTTCTTTTCTTTTAATTTCATCTTGGTGAAAAGTATAATGACATAAATGTCCTTTTCATTTTGATCAGTTCCTAATCGATTTCAAAATTGGACAATAGTTTTAAAGAATTCGATCAAAAGGATTAAAATAACCACCTTTAAATTGTTTAAATATTATAAAAGAACAAAAAACTTTTAAGGATCAAAGTTCCTAATGAATCATAGTTTATCATTAAAATAAACATTAATTCACATCTATTTATATATAATATATACAGTACCACAAGTGAAGAGTAAGACAATATGTTTTTCGTCTCTCACCTATATCTTCATCAGGGTGAATGGCCGTTACAAGCATCACACACCATTATTACATGATAACGAACAAATTTGAAAACTTGCACGCGCTACAAAGGAAGATAAACAAGCGCGCGCTCTTACCGGACGCGAGACCTAGTCGCCCTATTCTGGCTGTAAAAAAAGTCACTTATATTCAAGCCCTAAGGCTGAATACAGTTCAACCTATAGGCCCACTGGCGTTCTTTATCCCGGAGAGCTGATTCTTCCCCGGGCACTCTGTCAATTAACTGTATAATGACATCCTCAAGACC
>JAOXNR010000029.1:1610414-1621217 GCA_028571225.1 Parsonsia alboflavescens
ACAAGGTGGAAAAGAAGAGGACAAGCAAAGGAATCTGAAATGTTTGTTTTGCCTATTGCATATTTTTTGCCATATAACTAGCTTTTGCCACTCATTATCATCTTTGTCTTGATTCATGTTGTATTCATCTGACTTCATTGAGTCTATAGCTCAACCCAGTTGTTATTGGCAATTAAGGTTTTTAATTTTTGGATTGGCGTCATATCTTAGGTGAAGTTACTGAAAAATATAGTTTAATTCAAAGCTTCACAACTCAAATAAGTGATTGAATTATGATAAAATATTATTGCATTCTATTAAATCTTTTTATATAAAAGAAGTTAAGTTATACTTAGTGGCATAGGCAGCAATTACTGTAAAATGTTTTGCCACAAATATCATTCATCCGAACATGGTTTAGAATCTGGAGTTGGGAACAGGACAGTATAATGTGTCTTTGGAGAACAATGGAGATAAAATGGTCTTGCTTCACTAGAATTTTTGGTCAATTATAATGTCTGATTTTGTCTTCTTATTTAGTAATACATTGAGTTGTACCAGTACAATAGAGACATATATTGCGGGTGCATTGATGCCTTGAATTGTACATTAAAAATAATAATAATAATTTTTTTAAAAAGGGAAGAGGGCTGGCCCGTCCCGAGCCTTGGCCCTCTGGGGTTGGGGCTGGGTTGGAGTTTTGGTGACCCTTCAGGAAAAAGGGTTGGTCCGTCCCGACCCTTCAAAACGTCGGGCCCTTCGGGGTTAGGGTCGAGCCAGCCCCAATTGACAGTTCTAATGTGAACCCACACTAATTCGCCTGGTGGATAGACAGTAGGCTTGCGATGATTATTGGCCTTAACCTTGTAAGCCTCGTTAACCTTCTCAATTTGTTGCCAGACGTCACCATGTAGTTTCCTATAAACTTGGCCATCTCATTAGCATCCTTACTCACAACTATATTTGTGGGCAAAGAAGTCAAATCCAAAGGAGTTAAAGGATTCAACTCATACTCTACCTCAAAAGAAGTCCTAGTGGTGGTGGCACTAGGAGATCTATTATAGGCAAACTCTGCATGTGGCAGCTTCAAATCCCAATCCTTCAAGTTCTTGTTGACCAAGGTCCGTAAGATGGTGCCCAAGGTGCGGTTTGTAACCTCAATTTGTCCGTCATTTGTGGGTGATATGAAGTGCTGAACAGAAGCTTAGTATCAAGTTTTCCCCATAAAGTCCTCCAAAAATGACTGAGGAACTTGGAGTCCCTATTCGACACAATAGTCTTGAGCAAGCCAAGAACGCATACAACATCTCGAAAAAACAAATCAGCAACATGACTAGCATTATCTATTTTTTGGCATGGAGTAAAATGAGACATCTTAGAAAACTGATCAACAACTATCATTAAAGAATCAAATCCCCTTGCTATTATAGGCAATGCAACAATAAAATCCATACTCACATCTTCCCAAGGTTGTAATGGCACGGGCAGAGGAGTATTCATCCCGGGATGAAAATAACTTTTTGCATGCTGACAAGTGCCACAACGGGAGATCAAGGCTTGCACATCCAATTGCATTCTTGGACAATACAAGTGCTCTTTCAACATTTCCACAATCTTGTAGATGCCAAAATGACCAGCAAGTCCGCCACTATGTACCTCCCTTATGAGCAACTCGTGGAATCGACTTTTAGTGACACAAAGCTGATTCCCTTTAAAGAGGAAACCATCATGTAACACAAAATCTCCACTAGCTCCTGCCTTACAATCATTTATGATACTAGACATCTCATCATCAATAGCATAACAATCCTTCATTAATTCAAAACCCAAAACCTGAGCATCAAGAACATATAGAATCAGGTACCTTCTAGATAATACATCTACCACCACATTGGATTTTCCCAGCTTGTATTGTGACACAAAAGTGAAGGATTGCAAGGACTCAACCCATTTAGCATGTCACGGGTTCAACATGTGCTACCTATTTAGGAACTTCAAAGCCATGCCATCCAAATGAAACAAAAACTACCATGGCCTCAAGTAGTGACTCCAATGCCCCAAAGAACTCACAATGGCATAAAATTTGTTGTCGTAGGTGGAGTAATTCTTATCTACACCAATTAGCTTCTCGCTGAAATAAGTTATGGCTTTCTCTACTTGGTTAATCCTCACAAACAAGTTCTTTGGTTTAGGTTTATCGAATATGGAATGTTGTATTTAGGATGGGTTTAAAGGTGTAAGGGTAATGGAGCGGTATAGCATTTTAAAGGCATAAGTGTTTTTCCGAACATCATGTCTCACACTCCTATCTTATTGTCAAGGTCTCCCAAGTAATACATGGCATGCCTCCATAGGAATAACGTCAAATAATACATCATCTGAATAATATTTCCCAATAGACAAAGAAACCAATACCTATTTGTCCACTTGAAGCTCGCTCTCGAAACTAAGTCAATGTAGCTTGTAGGGAGCTAGATGTGTCGTAGTAGGTAGCTGCAATTTCTGGACCAAAGTAACTGAAGCCACTTTAGTACAACTACAACCATCGACAATCAAGGAACATACCTTACCCATAACAATGCAAAGGGTGTGAAAGATAGTTTCATGCTGCTTATCTTTTGTCTTGGGCTTGGAGAGCTTAGTTCTACGGATAACCCGCAGCTCATCCTCATCAGCCTAGGCTATGCACTCATCATCATCCGCTAGTGCATCATCAACATCATCGGTAGGTTGATAATTGGTTTCAGCCCCCTAATCTTGCAAGGTCATCACACGCCAGTTAGGACAATTGGCTTGGAAGTGTCCAATTTCTTGGCATTTGAAACACCATAACTTTGCTCTATCATCACAGGGAGTACCAAACTTTCTCGGACCAATTGGCTTAGGATCAAACTTGGCCAAAGATGTATCCTTACCCATGGGTGCACTGAACTCAGTTCTAGTATTGCTCATGTCTCCTCTAAAACCAGAACCATCACGCCAAGTAGGTCTCAATCCCATGGCCTTCCTCTGCTTCTCAACCTTGAGTGCCAATCTGAAAACATCGACAAGAGAACAATAGGGTTGTAGTTCAATGGTGTGGGAAATGTCACGGTTAAGTTCTCCAAGAAACTGGGCAATGGTTTGCTCCTTAGTCTTTTCACATTCAATTCGGATCATTAGTTTCTCAAAATCAACAATAAACTCAACTACTGACCTTTTCTCTTGGCGACAAGAGTACTTTTTTTGGTACAACTCTTGTTTGTACTCTCTCAGTAGGAACCTCTTTGTTAACAACTTCTTCAATTTGGTCCAAGTCCAGACTCGCTCCTTGCCACCACTATCTCGCTGTTTCTTCAAGTTCCCATACCACAAAGATGCATAGCCTATGAATTTCAAAATAGCCAACTTGCACCGTTTCTCCTCGTTGTAGTCCTTGTAATCAAAAACTAGTTCAATTATGTGCAGCCAGTCCAAGAAATCATCCGGATTAATGCCCCCATCAAACTCGAGCAAATTAATCCTCAAACCTATATCATCCTCAAATCTGCTCCGGTCCCTCTCATGGAGACCGTCATCCATTCCAGTCCCTATCAATGATGCTCGGCCATCCTCATCATCACTGGGTAATGGTACAGCGGGCTGTTGGGGTGTGTGGTTCTATTGGTAAGGTGGTGTTGGGTTATATTGAGTGTATGCTAGACGATATGGTGGTGAGGCTGTAGGTTAGACGTATGATGGGGTTGGTTGTTTATAGATTGGTGGATAAATGGGTGGCGATTGTGATGTGTTTCAGTAGGGAGTATGTTGGTGTGTATAATTTGGAAATGGTGGTTATGAGGAGGAAGAGGTTTGGTTAGGGTTCGATGTAGGATGATGATGTTTTGCTTTGATTGGGACTTAAGGAGGCAAATAACCTCGTACATTTGTTCTTGGAAATGGTTCTTCATTACAATCAATTCTTCTCGAATAATTATATTGGTAGCCTCCCAAGGTGGTCTAGGTGAAGAATCTTGACTTTGGTTGTTTTGGTCATGGCTTTGGTCGGACATGGTGTGAGGTTTAATCAAAAAGATGGGTTTCAATTTTTTTGGGATGAAAGATTAACTCTCTTACTAACCTAGGCTTTGATACCAATTGATAAGTTATCATTCCAAGGAGTAAGTTTAATTAGGGTTTATGATGGCTAGGGAGAAGTTTGGTTCTTTTTTATGAAAATCGATAAAGATAAAGCAATAAAACAGAAAACTAGAAAAGAGAAGGTAAGGGCAATAAAAGGTAATATGGAATTATAATATTAGGAACTTAAACAAGCTTTCAATTCGGATGAACAGTAAACACCGATGAATAGTAAAATAGGATAAACAGTAATGATGGAAACAATAAAATACAATAAATAGTAATGATGGAAACAGTAAAAATGATAAGTTGGTAAACAGTATCAAATGAAGAACTATCAATTGCTGCCTGTAGACACTCTAGATCAGCTATAAAAACTAGAAGAATAAAATAAACTCTCAATTCTCGTGTAACCTCAAATAAACACTAAAATTCTATTTATAATGACTAGTCAACATTGAGCAATTAAATTTAGATAACCCATGAAACAAATTAAATTGGGCCTAATTATATCCTAATCATTAAATAGTTCCGTATTGGACTTTTCAATGGTATCTTCCAATATCGTAGATTTGGATCATGTATGCGTTGAAGGTGGATCGGATACTCTTATATCAAAATATATTTGGAAATTTCTTCTTCTTCGATCGGGTCCCTTGGGCCCAGTTGGGAGCATACTGTAGACGTAGTCAACTACGTATTCAAAATCAAAGTTGAAGCATCATGGAAGAAATTCCCCCGGCCTACTTGGATATCATTTATGGGTTGCTAATTTAAGTTCCCTTAAGCTTTACGATCGTTGATCGACTGCGTAAATTGGATTTCAAAACTGATTCGATTTGTTTTATTTTCTGGAAAAATTTCTTTCTCACTCGCAATTACCCTGGGGTAGAGTCCACCGATTCATCTGTTATTTAATTAACGACTCGAGCAGTTAACTCAGTTTCTGAGCATTTGAAATTGTGACCAATTTCATTAGTTGGATTGGTTGGGACGATAGGTAGCAGAAACAAGAAGACAAGGTCTCTCCGAGAAACGATGGTGAAGGAAACGGAGTATTATGATGTTTTGGGAATAAACCCTTCAGCCACGGAAGCTGAAATTAAGAAAGCGTATTACATCAAGGTATTTCTTGCCTTTTAGTTTACTTTTTTCTCTATTTAACTCCTGGCTTCCTTGAATCCCTTGGGGTTATTTCAATTTTTTTTTTTTTTAATTAGTAATAATCAGAAGTAGAATAAGTGGATTGGCTGGACTGGATACGACCCCTATCACAAAATACAGAAGGTTGAGGGAACCAAGAAGGATGAATTTAACCAAAGGATGAGGTTGATCTGCCTACCTTTATTATGTCAACAGAAAAATGGATGAATCTGGAAATTACTTGGCATCTCTTGTTAATTTCTGAGCTTTTCTGATCCATCTTGATTCTGGTTCAAATCATAGGTTTCCGGGCTTGTTGTGTCGGGACTTCAGACCAAGCATGAAAATTCTAAGCTACCTAGCTATATAGAATAGGGAGAACTAGTAACCATGATTTCTTGTGGCGATGAATGTTTTTTTCTGAACTCTAGAATACCTGAATCTTCCCATTACGTTACCCATTGCATTTAATGCAAGAGAGAGTACAAGTTATGGGTGTCTGGATGCCTGATTATTACTTGCAGAGCCTTGTTGGTCTGAGACTTGAGTCTTAGAAATTATTTTTTTCTTATTCACAAATCACAAGAAAGAATCTTGCTCAAGATTGGGATTCCATTTGCTTGTCACTGTGTCTTTCATAGAGTTGGGGATATGATTAAAGCTGTGCAAACTGGAGGGAAATTCATAGCCGGTATATATATTTTGACCTTTTCTCTGTAACTCTCAGGGGTTGGAGTTACTTCTGCATTCAGTAATTTATCATAATGGTAGTTTGGTAGTCCTTGTCGAAAAGATTTAGATCACTTGGATAACTCGGCATCGTTGCAGAAATTGGAAAAAAATTTGTCAAAGATTTTAATGGCTATAAGAAGATGCCTCGCTGTTGTATATTTGATATCTTATATGAAATTTTGCATGCATGTTTCTCAATCACTTGAGACTCACCAAAGCAAACTTAGTTATTCTTTCTACTCAACAATGTATGGTACTTTCTCAAACCTGAGGAATTTTGTAAACGAGGATATAGCTAGATCAACTGAGGAAACGGTGAGCTTAGTCACTTACCTATCATAAGTTCCCTTGTTATGTACTGTTTGAAATTACACAAGTTCTGTTCCTCTTGAAGTTTGCCAATGAATATATCTTGTTGATGTTAGCAATGTCATTGGAACTGTTAAATTAATCCTTTCTTCCATCTAATAAGCTTAAGCTAACAGTGAGTAGAGTGGAGCAATTCAACACTGTTGGGGTTGAATTCAAAATGTTAATAAGAGATCATGCATCACAATTACTTTTATAATTAGAGGCAAGAATATCTGAAGACTTCCCTATTCCCACACCATCTCTAATACCATGTTGATATACTACCTCATTTAAAACTTAAACAAATAAATTTAAGTGTAATTGTGCATATACTGTAATTCATCTACTTGAGAGATACTGTGACAGGAGCTTATATGTTGATTTAAGTGTTATGGGACAGCACAAATATGACTAGCTCATTGCCAGTCACAATATCTCTTTTGTGAAACATTCTTTCAAAGAACTTCTAACTTGTCTATCGAGTTACCATCCTAGAAACTTCTGTGTTTCGGTAAGCATTTGGATAGAGGGAAATTTGATTTGCAATTTACAGATATTTAAACACATCAATCTTCTATTTTGACTTATATACTAGGAAACTTGTGCATTAGAATGTCTGAACATGCACACAACTTTAATGACAGATGGGTGACCATGAGAATATGATACATTATCCGGTCATGAAAATGCAAAGCTGAAGGAAGTAAATCTTGCTACTTTATGAAGATTTTTATTGAGGGATGGGGAAAAAGGTATTTCAATCTGCACTAGGATTCTAAACATTGTCTACTGATATATTTTGCCATACTAGTGGTCAATCAGCACCACATGATGATGTTCAGAAATGTGGGTTGGGTGCTGCTTCCTCGGTGGTGACTCAGTCTTGAAAACAGAAAGCATGCCAATGCTGGATGTAGAAAACCCCAAAACAGACTATGAGATGCAAGCTAGGATCAAGTAGACAACTGAAGTTTAAATTAGTTACGGAAGCATAAATAAATAAATAAATAAATAAATATATATATATATATATATATTTTGTCAGTCAACTGTTAATTTGAGGTATTGCATTTATTTTGGGAGGGGATGGACAATTTCCACTTCCTCCTTGACATTCCAAGAGGTATACTAAATGGCTCCTCATCTTCAGTCTCTGTTTGGATCATAGTTTTAGGCATAACATTTTAAAATGGACCTGCTTACATTGTCCCAGGAAGACACATCACAAATAAACAAAAGAAAGACATGTCAAGCTGGCATAGGCTAAATTTTCATTCTCTTCCAGGCTTTTTTTTTTGATAAATTATATATGTGTCTATAAAGTTAGAACAGGGAGAAAAGGGGGTGAAATGGTAAAGAAATAATTGGTCATAATTTTTTGCCCCAAAATGTCTCTTCTGTCTCTCTTCCTTACTTGTCCATTCTTCATACCAAGCTAAAGGTCAGATACTTACCTTTGAAAACATTTTCTGTCTCCATCTTCCCTCCACCCCTACTCACTGCTTCCAGTAATCAACCTTGCCCTGGCATCCATGAGATGGAAGGGGCATAATACTGATCATTTCTATGAATTTGATATAGATTGTCAATTAAATGCATTCTACTCTTAGTATATTATATTTCTTGAATGTTGTCTGCTTTTTCTGGTATGGCTTTCAATACATATAAATATAAAACCTGGAAAAGAGTTTTCATGATCTAAAATTATCCAACTATATCTGCTGTCTTATTATTCTGTTTTTTCTTTCAGGCGAGGCAAGTTCATCCAGATAAAAACTTAAATGACCCTCAAGCAGCTCAAAATTTTCAGGTGTGCCACTATCTTGGTATTGGAGAAATTTTAAAATTTTACTGAGCTATTTTTTCTTTATAACTTCATTTGTGATCAAATTTTTTTCACAATGTTTAAATTGCAAACCAAAACGTCCGAAGTTAACCAAGAAAGAGGACATTAATAACCTCAAGTCTATTTACTGCTGCCCTGATTTATTTATTTATTTATTTATTTATTATGTCAAAGAGGGTATTAGTGGGTCCCCACCTATACAACTACTTTAAAAGCATGTATAAAAGTGTAAAAGAGGGGCTAAGAGCAAAACATTCTCTGAGTTGCTTGTCAGATAGGAGGGACAACAAGTCATGAAAAGGAATGATAGTCAATACCTTGGATGACGACGGCATCGATGAACTCAAGCCAATTAATAAGATACTATATGGATGGATTAAAGAGCAATAGGAAAAGAATTAGTGGATAGTGGCTGTATGATACATGCCAAATCTATTGTTTGTGAATCTTCTTAGAAGGTTATTGTTATTAATTTTTCATGTCAAATATTCTGTTCATTTTATTAGGTTTTGGGAGAAGCTTACCAAGTATTGGGTGATCCTGCTCAACGACAGGCTTATGATAATTATGGGAAATCTGGAATTTCAACGTCAGTTTCCTTTTCTTGCACACAATGAATGAACTTATAGATCTACGGAATCTTGGTCCCATATGTGAACTATAAATTTGGAAGCATTTTATTGCATGTATTTGGATTTTACCAATATTTTTGCGGTTTATATACTGCAGGGAATCTATCATTGATCCTGCTGCAATCTTCGCCATGCTCTTTGGAAGTGAGCTTTTTGAGGAATACATTGGCCAGCTTGCCATGGCATCAATGGCTTCACTTGATCTTTTCACAGAAGGGGAAGATTTTGATCCTAAAAAGCTGCAGGAGAAAATGCGGGTATATCTGTCAAATTTATCACCTTTAGCAAGCTATTCTTTTATAGTTCTAATCTTTCTGAGTGCTTTGGAGCTTTATGATGCAAGAAAGTAAAAGTATAGACTTGTCCTGATAACGAGGACTTCCTGTTCTTAATGCTTCTCCACTTTGTGACTGGACTTTTGCAGTTAGGCTGCTTACTGACTTTGTGCAAGTATCCAAATTGGCTGTATGCAATTGAAATCTTTCATGGTGAAATATAAGTAGGAGGTCCTATTGCTTGTTGTCAGTTGATGTAGCATATTCAACTGAGTGTATACCAGGATTTAGGAGGATTTCACCTGAATAATTCATGCATGTAACAAATTTGTAGTCGTAATTGTTCTAATGATGGATTTAAGCAAAAAAAACAAAAAACAAAAGAAGAAGCCTGGCAAGAGGGAGTCCCTTGCTCTTAGATTTCACATGCCATTCTTTGGTTCATTCTAATCCAAATTCTATGGAAGTTATTCCATGATTTTGTGGAGTGGGCATTCCTTTATACTCCCTTCGTCACTAAATAGAAGTCGTTCTAACTAACTTTTCGTTTCACTAATTATAAGTCATTGTCGTTAGTTAATTAGATATTCGTGGGTGTTTTTTTAATATTACCCCTCTAATGATATATAGTGAAATGGTATTCAGATTTTTGAAAGGATGATTATATGACATTTTAGAAAGAAAAAAGTTACCTTAATTTTTTGTAAAATGACGGCTAGTGATTTAGGGAGTTAAAAATAAAGAATCCCTATTCCTTCTTTTTTTCACTTGTGTACGTATACAGTTTTATGTTCTAAATATTCATTTAAAATGACATTCAACTTATTAATGATATTATTTTAAAGAAGTAAATTATCTAATATCTTTTAAATTTAGTATTTTTTTCCTTAAATTTTATCTCTTGTTAGATATAGAAGTTAGCAATTAAACAAAAAAATCAAATTAAAATAGCAGAAGATTGTAATTATTATTAAGTAATAAAAAGATAGAAACCAAATTTTCACGTACTTAAATAAGAGATTAGCTATTCCATCACATGAACCAAATTATGGAATCATCACTCTTCACCTATTTTATCCCTGTGGAATAATCGTTTTGTTCTCTATTACATTCCAATGCACCAAATGTCACATAAGGGAATTTGTTGGCATTTTCATCCAGTGTTTGTTTTTCTTTGGAGGATTCTTCATATTTAACTTTTAATCATTTTTTAGTAATCAGAAAGTTTATATGGATGGAGAAGAATGTAAGGGATTTTGGTGAATGGCCACCTGGATAAGATTAAGATAGACTTTCTAACATTTGATGCATTTTTTATTGGAACAATTAACCTTTATACAAAAAGAAACTGGGTAAAGATTTTCCCAATTTGCCATCTTGTCATTGATCCCATCTGAAATGATATTTTGAAACGGGAAATGGGTATCACATATGTTGAGGGGACGAGGGAGATGCATATTATTCTGATGTTCAGTTCCTTCTTGCAATTGTTTCAATACAATATGTGCATGCAATCTATAAATACCTGCTCTTATTTTCTGTTCTCCCTATAAACTACAGATTTTTGCATCTTTGCTTCAGGTTGTTCAGAAGGAAAGAGAAGAGAAGCTTGCTGGAATACTGAGAGATCGTCTAAATCTGTATGTACTAGGAAATAAAGAAGATTTTATTCTTCATGCCGAAGCTGAAGTATCGAGGCTCTCTAATGCAGGTAATATGCTCCTTTTCCCTTTTATTTTTGGTCCGG
>JAOXNR010000029.1:1622407-1638250 GCA_028571225.1 Parsonsia alboflavescens
TATTTTTGGTCCGGGGGGGGCGGGGGGGGGGAATGTTTAGAGAAATGGCTATGATTTAATATGCACCTTTCTTGAAGCATTCTTCTTTTTGCATCTCCACCTAGTTACTCTATCAGTCTTCAGAAAATACACACTTTCCTTTTTGGCCATTCCTTGCTGAAATCCGGGGTACGTTTGCTCCTATTTTGTTATGTTGCTCCCTCTGTCCCGAGAAGATGTACCAGGTTTCCTTTTAATTTTTTTTTTTGCCCGAAAGTGGTTATAAGGTAAAATAGCAAATTAGCCTTATTAGCTCCATTTTGGCATCTACTACTTGTTAAAAGTCCAATTGATTCTCTCTTTTCTTTATTCTCCACCAACGAACTGATTCTTTTCAGTACAATGCTATTATTTTTATTACTTCAATGCATATTTTCTAACATTGACAATACATTGAATGGAGGTATATAAGTGAAATTACCTTTAAAAACAATTGGAGTAACTGAAACTGGATCATCTTTTTGGGACAGAGGATTATTTATCATCTGAGATACCCCATTTTGATCTGAAACCTTCAACAGCAAAACTCCGAGTCTTTTGAAGCTTTTCACTTGGACCATGCTTGAGAAAGATTTCATTAAATGGACAAATATTACTAGTTACACAAGTCAACTTTGGAAGAATTATGCAAAATTGTGAGAATATCCAAAAGCATATATATTTAAAGATAGAGAGTGAATGAATTTGACGAGAAAATACAGCTACATTATTTGCAAAGGGAACAAGAGCATAAACTTCTATGTTTGAATCAATTTGATCACCGGACCATTCTAAAAATAGGGAATACATAGAAGGGATGATGCATAATTATTAAAAGTGCAGTCAACAGCTGAAGAATGCCCAAACCTTATTTTTATAAGGATCTTTCCTTTAAGAAGAGAAATATGGCTACTTTCCTTCTATCATCTAATTACAAACATGCTACAGATATAGATCATTTAATTTGATGTTGTTTCAGTCCACATTGCAAATGGAACCTTCCTCATATTCCAGTCCCCTGGCTTAAATCTAGAATTAGTCATTTCATTTACTTAATATATCAGATATGATTTTATGCCTATGCAGCCATGGCATGGACTACTGAGAATTAAAGCAACAACACATTTACTTAATAGCCTTAAGCACGAATGCTATGTTTGTGACATCTTTTCCCTTCACAATGGCAAATTGTTATTTTTTGGTGTTTAGCATTTTTTACATATCGGATATTCAGATTGCATGTTTTTGGAATTCAGCATCCCCCCCCCCCCCCCCCGGGGCAATTCCCCTATAGTTTGGTATTAATTATCATTTTTGGCTAATGCCACCACAGCTTATGGTGTCGATATGTTGAATACAATTGGGTACATATATGTGAGGCAGGCTGCTAAAGAGTTGGGAAAGAAGGCAATATATTTGGGTGTGCCATTTGTAGCTGAGTGGTTCCGGAACAAAGGCCACTTTATTAAATCCCAAGTAACTGCTGCAACAGGTTAGCTAATACCTCTATGTCTGATTAAGAAGCCATGTACTCTTTTTTAATAAAGTTGATTTTCTTTCGATTGCTTTGGTACCTGCCATGTTTTTGGTAATGCAGATTTCGCACAAGTTATTTAAATAATTAAGGAAAATTTTGGTGCTTGTGATGTGAGGAAAAAACTGGTTGTTTGCAATTGTGCATCTTTTTGCTGAAATTATTGGAAATTGGACTAGAGTCCATGGGATACTGAGAGGTGGTTAGTTTTCTCTCCACACTTTTCTTTCCTCAGGAAAGGCGTCACTTTACTGCTCAGGATACCATGTACATGTATTTAGCAGTGTTGAGATGTCCCTTGAGGGAATGAAGGTTGCATCTTTTCTATGCTGCTTGGATAGGATTTTTTTTTATTTCCTGGAAAAACTTTTTTTGGGAATATTAATTTGTTAGCCATGCATGTCAATATTAGTGAGCGATCAGCCACCTTTTCCCTTGTAACTCTCATTGCTATTCTCTTCATAAAAAGTTTGCATACATGGAGCCTTTAATTGTCATTGCCTTTTATTATTCCTGTGTAGATATCTAATGTACTTAAATACTACTACCAAAGAATGTAGTTGATGCATTTTTTGGGTAAAAAGGGTCTATGAGTTTCAGTCTATGTTGTGCTATCCAACACTAAAAGTAACCTTGATATCTCTCCTTAGGTGCAATTGCTTTGATTCAGCTGCAAGAGGACATGAAGAAACAGTTGAGTGCAGAAGGAAACTATACTGAGCAGGAGCTTGAAGAATACATGCAGTCTCACAAGAAGTTGATGATCGATTCTTTGTGGAAGCTTAATGTCGCTGATATTGAAGCTACTTTATCCCGTGTTTGTCAGATGGTTGTGAAGGATTCTAAGTTCCTTTTCTTGTCTTGAGCATCAGTATTCTTCTATTTGTTTGTGACACTAAACAATTGCCTCTTTTAGGTTCTACAAGACAACAATGTGAAGAAAGAGGAGCTTCGAGTTCGAGCGAAGGGGTTGAAAACTCTTGGTAAAATTTTCCAGGTACTTTATATTGCTCTGTCTTATTTACAACTTCAAAAAAAAACAAAAAAAAAAAAAACCAAAAACTGCACAAATCCTGATAATTGCTGTTTATTTTACTTTGATGGGGATAAAAACTGATTTATTAGAGGACCAAATCAGCAAAGGAGAATGAAGCTGAAACTGCAAACAGTTCACTGAACAAATTAAATGGTAGCGAACCTACTTGTGATAGTTTTCCTTCAAATGCATCGTCAAAATCTTCAGACACTGAAGATCCATCTCCAGCTGTTGTTGCTTCACAGGTAATCCTTCTTCCGTTCATGCTTTTCTTTGTTAAAAAACTCAAGTCTCTCCTTTTCCTGGTCCAAAATCGGTCATCCTCGACAAACGTTCAGTCCTTGAATTATTTCTTTCCTGGGAATTTATGGTTTTCTACTTTTTATTCTGTTCCTCTTCTTTTGTTCAGTAGTGCACCTCCTCTTTCTTTCTGAGCAAATGAGCTATATGCTCGTTGTCTTGAGAAATGATGTTTTGTCTTGTGAATATTGTCACTAGATATCTGAGAAGTTTTTATCATCTTTTGTTGGGGTTCTGTGAAGCATATGAAATAAGTTGGGGCAGTGTGGAGAGATGTCTTTTGGTTGAGAGCATATGAAATTTAATTCTTGCTCAATGGGCTTAAATAAACTCGAGCAGCTTGAGAACCAGATATTTGGAGTTCAATCATAATTGTTGTTCAAGCAAATTTGAGCTCTGTTTGCATCATCCAGGAGTCCAGACTGAACAATTAGACTGTTATACTATTTTCCCTCTAAAAATTGACATCTCAAACTCCATATTTTTATTATTCATGTTACTTATAATTGGAGGTCTTGAACTTCATATTTTTACTCAACAAGTTTCTACTTTATAACCTTTCTTGCAGCCAAATGTAAATGCACAAGTTATGTGAAAAAAAAGGAATGAATTCTGTGGCAAATTTATGTATGTGTGCTGGTATGAAAAATGTAGTTCATATTTGCTTAATGACTTTGTCCGATACAAGTTCAAGTTGCTAGAGAAGTTGAATTTCCATATTTGAAACGGCATAACAATATTAGATTATTTTTCCATGTTACCTCAATCTCAGCTTATGGGTCATGCCTTTCTTAACCTAGGATTGTGTTGGAAATTAGTTTGTCTATTTCAGAAATGTGGATATTTATTCTATGGCAACTCAAATATAAATGAGAAGATTCAATGTGGATAGAGTGAGAGTAAAAATTCCTGTCCATGCATTTTTCTCCTCTTTTTGGAATAATTTATCTTTTACATGTTTGCAATCTGGTATCTATTAAATTTTAGGTTCTTGTTCTGGTCAAGAAATAAACTTCAAATAGAGAATGTATTTTAGGAGGACTGTTCTATTATGAATTCCCCATCATGAATATTTAGGTGTCGAGAACTCTTTTTATTGGTGAAAAAAGATGAGCTCCATCAGTATATTTCTACCTCTTTATTTGCTCATTGCCGGTTTCTAACTCTTGTTGGCCTTCCAGAGCCCATATGTGGAGGCTCCCCATTTTGCTAGTGGCCAATTCAACTATAGTTTTCCCATGCCAACAGCACCACCTGGTGCTCAGAGACATTAATGAGCTTGCTGGGCGACAGCAGTGTATTTTGTGAATTGTAGTTCTCATGTATTTATTCATAATTATGCATTGGCATTATGAGCATTTGCTTGTATTGAACCCACCATTTTGGAGTGTTACGTAATTGATGTTGAATTGTTATTGCTAGATGTTGTTGTGGAATAGTTAATTCAATGTGCATATTGTGGTTGTAGACTGACAAACTGGAAGAGATGTTTCTCATATTGTGTGTGTGTGTGTGTGTGTGTGAGAGGCTGCCTTGCTGTAATATTGGCTCGAGTTTTTAGCTGTGTCGCGATCATTGCCTTCTCTTCTATAGGCGTTTATTGCAATAATTTTGCATATGAAAGATGAAGATTTAGAAGAATGGCTATGGGGGCTTTGACAAAATGAAAATGCTATTTTGGATATGCCAAATTAGTTAAAAAACTAGATAAATGTTCCTGGATTGCGTAGTTGTTATAATATTATTTATTTTATTTAGTAATTTTATTTTATTTTTTTGAATTTTTTATATATACACATTATTATATTTTAGGTTGAATGACTCTATTTTTATATGAGATATATATTGAAAAATTTTAGTTTGGGTAATTTTTGGAAAGGAATTAGAGTGATGACGGTTGAAAAATCCATGCAAATGTTCATTAATGGCTTTTTATGACAGTTCTAAATATTGATAAATTCAAAAGTTTTATAACTAATATTTGATTTCACAAAAGAAGAAAATGAATTTATATATGATATTTGATTTCACAAAAGAAGAAGCTTCTAAAACGATTATTCAATAAATTTTATAAAGAAAATGAAAAGTTTTAAATATTTTTACGTAATATTTGATTTTGCAAAATTCTATAAAGATAATTTTAATATAGGAATTTCAAAAGGCATTTAATATGCATTGCCAACTGTTGCGAGATGTAGCTGGAACGAGAGAGTCGTAACAGACGGTTGCAAAATTTGAAGCAAATAGTGCAACCGTTGGCAGTCCATGAACCAGTTCAACAAATCTTGGAGGAAGCAAAACTTGGAAAGTTCGTATAGGGCACACAAGGAATTAAGTGACCAGACTCGATGTGATGTTCCATTTGATGTTGGTGATTTTAATTGGATTTCACTTATCATGGACCAATTTCCTACAGACGACTACCACGAGAATAGTGGGTTTTGAACCTTCGCCAGTCAAGAAGGGGTTAACTACATCATCCCTACCTTACCAGTCTGTCTATGCCCCTGGGGGCGGAAACTTCATAACTCTTGCTCCTTAGAAGTTTGGTTCATTGACAAAGAAGAATTCTTATAACCCATCTAATGGGTTTCAATGCATGACATAGGAGATTGAAAACCTCAAAATATCTTCCATCTATTTTCCAAGTTTTAAAATATTATCGCCCATTTTTCTACAATTGCACAATCATTATTTCATTAGTTTAAAAAGATTTACATTTTACTATTCATAAAGTTTATAGTGAACAATTTATTTTAGAGAGTGGAGGATGAAGGTAAGATATATTTTTTTTTTCTTGCAAAATTTGCATATTGAAATTTCTAATTTAACATCAAACAAGTAGATTGCAAATAGAGGTGTTCAAATAATTTTAAACACCAATCCAACTTGAATTTAGAGTTTCTTGTTTGGATTGGTTTGGTTTTGAATTGAAAATTTTTCAAACTGAAAAATTGGATCCGTTACTAATTTTATACTTTCAAACTGATCATTTATATGAAATTATATTTATTATTTTACTTATATGATAATTTCTAATTATTCCCATTTTTCTTACTTTCTTCTCTCATTTATCTAAACAACATTCGAGAAAGATATCAATTTGAATTTCTTAATTTTTTTTATTAGTTTATTAATGTTTTGAACAATTGTACAAAATTTAAACTAGTGTAATTGCATAACTTGTGAGTAACTTTTTTTTATTTTTTAGCTAGTATTTGAATTCAAACAGTTTGATGTTGATTTTCTCCCTTAAAATGTAAAATTTTTTTTTCGCAATGCATAATTCACTACTACTCTTATATAACTCATAAGAAATGAAAAACCTTACTTTGTTGTCCTACATCTAAGTTGTAAGTGAAATTTTTATTATAGAATGGCTAAAAAAATCAAAGGAATGCACTTGATGGGGTATCTTTATTGCGTAAAAAATAAAATAAAATTGTGTTATCTTTTTATAATAGGTGGAAATTTTCATATCTAATGAAGATTAAAAAAAAAAAATCCACTTAATGTAATATTTTTTAAACTGACCAAACCAAACCAATCTTAAATGGTTTTGTTTTGATTTGAATTTAAGATTTAACAAACTGAAACATTTGGTTAGGTTTAAAAAAATAGGCAAAACCAAACCAATTCAAACCGTGAACATCCCTAGTTACAAATATATGACATATTGGATCCATTTGGATAAGTACATTTTTTTTTTTTCTTTCTTTTGATCCGATTTTTATCTCACTATATCTTTTCTATTATTATTATTATTATTATTATTATCTGGTAATTAAGATGAGACAAAATTTAAAAATATAAGGCTCCAAATCTTGTAAAATACTCTCTATGTAATAGTTACCTTAAAAAATGGGGGAAAAAAAATGTAATATGTTATCTAATACTTCTCCTATTCCAAAATTACTTTATTTATAAATTGATATAGGATTATTCAAATACAATGTAATTTTTTTGTCATAAGTTACTAAAAATAATAATTGTCAATTAACTCATTTTTATGATGTTGTATTTTTATTTTATTTATATTAATGAACACAACCTTTCAAAAAACTATCAAACTAAAACACTACTTTCTATATTTAATGACATAATCCAAAAACCAAGACATAATCTTTAAAAAAAAAAAAGAAGGAAAGATAATTAACTTAATAGTTGAATGTCATATACTTACTGAAGTACATCACAAGGTGAGCTTTGTTTGTTGCTCACTATAATATTTCTGTATAAATTGTCAAATTATTTTAATAGACTTTCCATAAAAAAAATATATTGATGAAATATTTTGTTTGTAAATAAATTTTGACAACTATATGGGTCAATCAAAAAATTCCATCTATAAATTTCCTATTTATAGCAGTAAAAATTCATAAGCCCTCTTTGCATATACTTGATAACTTTACTAATTTATTATCCATACTTAAAAACTTAATTAAAAAGCTAGATTTCATTTTCAACATAACGCGCAGGTATTTTTCATAATATAAATTTCAATGAATCAAAGTTTTGTTTGAATAATAACATAAATATAATTATATTTTTCTAAAGGAAAAATATTGTATTTGTTTTTATTTTGAATTTTTGTGATTTTGAGTTAATTTTATTTCTATAGACTTGTATGATACTTTTCAAATAAAATATGTATTTCTTCTAGGTAATGACTAATCAATCATAAGTTACAAAAAATAATTATTTTTAATTGTTATGTCTTTATTAAAAACATATTATGTAAAATATGAAAGAGTATATTTATTAAATATAAAAGTTATATTCATTGAATATGAAAGATTATGTTCATTATTTTTTTTATTAATATCAATTTTTTTTTATTACACTCACCCCCCTTTAACCCTTCATATATCCCTCTCCTTAAGGATCAACAATGACATCCCACTTACCATCTACGTATTTCGAACTCAAGACCTTTCGATCCCAAATGTTACTGTTTATCACTAAACTAGTATGGCTTGACATATCGAAAATAGTTAAAATTTTAAGTGTTCAATTTTTTTTTAAGCCTGGTTGATTTTAAGATTTCTAATATAATATATATATAATAGATACATTACATTACACGATATAATAGAAAATATTATTAACAAATATTAAATTTACATTTAATCAAATCCCGTGTATTAAATTAAGTCCACAGAAGCTTCTCAATTATACCTCCATTCTTTCTTTTAACGGCTTAATAATCATCTGGCTATTGTAGTAGTCAATTTTTTTTTTTTTTCTCCAGTTTAGCCATCAAACTATAAAACCAATTAATTTAATCATTATACTTTACATTTTAGGATTTTTTGATCACTTTATGATTGTTTGATAGAATAACGGTCACAAATATAAGCAATTTTTGTTAATCACATAGCTTGATATATCGTTAAAATTTTTCTTATCGATTAAATTAAATGTAAAATTTTAATTTATGTCATTCAAATTATGTGTTAATAAAAATTTAGATAAAGGAAGAAATTGACAAATATTCTCTCAGGTAATATAAAAAATTTTGATGATATAGAAAGTCACGGGATATTATTATTAAATATTGATTATATTCATAACTATTATTTAATCAGATTACAGTATAATGGTTTAATTTTTTTAAAAATACAAACTATAATAACTAAATTGTTCAAAAACTCAAAATATAATGATTAAATTGATTGATTTTATAGTTTAACGGTCAAATTAAAAAAAAAAAAATGACAACTTCAAGAGCAATTCTCGGCAAAGCCTTCTTTTCCACCGTAAACGGAGTTATGCAACAGATACAGACAATAACCCCACTTAAACGGTGAGACAAATTTGAGAATTTAGAATTGGCCAACTGGGACTACATACAACTTTGTAAATTGATGGTTCTGGTATGAAAATGAAAGACGAAATGATTTTATTTAAGAAAATTGATTAATGGTGATTAATCAGTCAATAATTTTTTTATTTATCTTATCATTTTCGATTCTTGGAAGTAATTTTTTCTTAATGTAAAATAGAATTACTAGTCAAATAAGGATTTCAACTGTATTCTTTTGACCATTTTGATCCTTTTGACCTTAATGTTTAAAAAAGTCAGAATTTGGAATCAACCATAGATAGACAAAAATGGGAAGGACATTTTGGTCACTTCACTATTCACTGATGTTGAAAAAAAAAAAAAAAAATCCTTGAATCCGTTGGAGAAGAAGACTTGAGAAGGAGAAGAGAAATTCAAGCAATCCTAAAGCTTCGCTCTAGCTAGCTCTGGGGCTAAGCTATTACAGCAAGACAGTCCAGAATAAATTAATGTCCATTGATCTAGACTCCTTCCCCCTTCCCAACTACGAGTTCGTCCTCGAGTCCTGGGTCGGTTGGTTGGGTCTTTCTCTGTTGTTCTGTTCCCGCCATGAGAAAGACGCAGGAAGAGGTATGCCCATTGTGCAGAATATTCGTCGAGAGTTCCATTCCGGAGGATTCGTTGGGGCTAAGCTATTACAGGAAGCAAACCTTGATCTGTAGAGAACTTTGGCGGCCGATTCAAATATCTGTTTTTTTTTTCTTTTTTACATGAGTGGACAGTGAAATGACGGAGATGTCCTTTCCATTTTAGTAAATCCATCATTGACTTAAAATTCCAGTGATATTTTTGAAAAATCCGGTTAAAATGACCAAAATGGTCAATCGGTAAATAATTTAGAATTAAACAGGTTAAAAAAAATACTTTAAGGATCAAAATAATAAAAAATATAAAGTTTGAGTCATGAATTGATCAATGTAAAATAACATTCTTTTATTCAAAATTAAGATATCTATGGTTCTAATTTGAAATGACACAAATTATTTATTGCCTTTTCAAAATAAACATATTTTTAAATTTCAAAGTAATAATCTACTTAATTTAAAATATTTATATTTATTGATCCATGGATTATATCAAGTTACATTATTAATTATATTAAGATTTTTTTATAAAAAAAAAATAATAATAGAGGGAGAGTGGGAAATGCTAATCATTTCATTCTAACTTAATTGAGTTGAATACTTTTATGATCATCCTTTTGACTTAAATTTATTATTTTTTTTAATTTTTCTTTAAGATGAGAGTTATATACGAGTGCAACTTATATTAAGAAGGTAAAGAAGATAATTAGTAAAAATTTATCTAACATATATTCCATCTGTTTTCCTATTTGCAATTAAATGTTCATTTTAACTAGATTAGAAGTAAGGAGTGTATTTGATTTCTTTTGATAAAGATACTAATTTATCATTTTCATTAATTTAATCTGGTAAGTGAATACAAAATTTTAAATTAAGAAGGTAGTCGGTGACAATTTATATTAAAAAATTTATTTATTTTTAAACATTCAATTCCCCATGAAAGATAATACTTCATTTGTCCGAAAATGAATATTCTATATTCCATCTTGGATTATTCGAAATTGAATATCTCTTTTTCTAGATTAATAAAAATTTTATTAAGAAAATTAATAATACACCGTATTAATGGACTAAGTCAATCCTTTCATTAAAATGCATATAATTCACCATCAATTTCAGACGGGATTTGGATTAAGAAAAATTAGACCTAAAAATTAGGGACGGCTTTTGGGGGTGTTTATAAATGACTAAACCGAGGATAGGGACGGCCTCGGGGCAGGATGAAGAAATCTCGCGCACGCCGTAGGGGTGGCTCTTACGGCTAAAGGCGTTACAACTTAGAAAGAACGTGTGAAAGCCCAATTCAATTCTGTTGTTTGTGGCAGTAGAAAAGAAAACAGAAAAAAATTCCAACCTTCGCCCCCCGCCCCCGCTTCTCTTTTTTATTTTCCCAGAGCAGTGCACAGCACGGTCCTCCAGATCTTGCCAACCAGGTTTCATTAGCCATTGCTTAAGGCAATACGCAACGCGAGCCTCTTTCTTCCCAATCACATGTTCCTGCTATACGGGACAAACCACAAGCAAAGGTAGAAAAAGAAAGAGAGGAAGTGTTCTTTACTACTTCTTCATTATTTATTTTTGAATTTTTTTTTAGAAGTAAATAAATAAAGAAGGCATTTTGCGTTTCTTACTGAATCTCCTCTCTCTGTCTCTCATCATCACAATCGGTTGTCCTCGTCGTCTTCCCTCTTTCTTTCTTTCTGTATTTGCAGTTGGAGTAATACTCATATTACCCTCACTTTGGCTCCCAATTCGATTCCATTTATAGTATTACTGCCTGCCTCACACTGTCAGCATTCTCCTTGGATCTACACGTCTCTCCCCCTCTTCCCATCCCTCTCTTGTGTGGGGGGGGTGCGGATCTCATCCTAATTCACTCCCTTCTTTCTTTACTTCCAATCCCAGTGATTGAGTAAATCTGTGTTTTGAGTCCCTGGAGTAATGGAGGCCGAGAAGAAATCCTCCGCAGTGTCCGATGTCGGCGCATGGGCAATGAATGTCATTAGTTCCGTGGGGATAATTATGGCCAACAAGCAGCTTATGTCTAATGGTGGTTATGCCTTCAGCTTCGGTTAGTTTCTGATCTGTGTGTTTTCTCAATTGATCTCTTGGTGAATGTATATATTGTTATTTATTCTTTTCCATCTATTAATGCCGACTACTTTTCTCTAGAGATTTGATTCTTCCTTAGTCGCAATGATTTGTTATAATTGTTCCTCCTAAGCGTAATAATGTAAATGGGAAGTAATCCTCTTTCAGAATCTGTGTTGAAAGATGTAGAATATGCGGTGGAAATTAATCTCCTCACTGTCTTTCCCTGCTGGCTATTGGCTGTTGGAGTAGTTTCTGATGTATTTTTATTTAATTCTAAAGGCAAAAGAAATCCAATGAAAGCACTTCAGCAGAGATATTGATTTTGTGAAGGAAATATTTCTTGATCTGCATGAACTTTGAGTTTATTTGGAACTTCTATTGAATGCCCTCGATTCTTTAGTTTGTGGAACTTCATTTTCTGCTTCACGACAGTCTCTCCGTAAAACTAATCTTTTGTTTTCTTGCCTCTTGCAGCTACAACGTTGACAGGGTTTCACTTTGCTGTAACGGCTCTTGTTGGCATGGTTTCAAATGCCACAGGACTTTCTGCATCAAAGCATGTTCCCTTTTGGGAGCTACTCTGGTTCTCAATCGTTGCAAATATGTCTATAACAGGGATGAACTTCAGTCTCATGCTGAACTCAGTTGGGTTTTATCAAGTACGATATGCATTGATGCTCTCATTTGTTTTCCCATGCTGATTGTCATTTTGTTCTTAAGTCTGCCCTATATTTATTTTGATGCACTAAAGCTGTCCAGAAATACATTTGGGCTAATTTAGTTAACGGGACAAAAAATTCATTTCACCAGAAATATATTTGGGAATGCACAATAAGTGGACCAAAATTCATAATTGCTATTTTTCATTTTTGCTATTGTTTATACCTTGATTCCTTTTCTTATTTTCTCTAACTTCACTTATTATTGCTTAAGTTTTCCCTTTTCTACAAGTGTTGGTTTGGTTACTTATCTTTGCTTGATATTGGTGCAGATATCAAAACTGAGTATGATCCCAGTAGTCTGTGTCTTGGAATGGATCCTTCATAATAAGCATTACACAAGGGAAGTTAAAATGTCTGTCGTGGTAGTTGTGATAGGTGTTGGCGTGTGTACTGTGACTGATGTGAAGGTCAATGCCAAAGGTTTTATCTGTGCTTGCGTAGCAGTTTTGTCCACATCGTTACAACAAATTGTGAGTAATTTCAGTTTTTCCCCCTTTTCATTCTTTACTCCAAATATGAAGTGTGCGACATGCTTAAATCTGATGACCTATTAGGTTGTCGAGGCAATTCACACTGTATAAAACATGATATTGTCTTGGTAAATTCTAGATTTGTTATTGCTTTTGTTCAGAACTCAGCATGTCATTGCATCTCAATGATCTCATGTTTCTCCTTTAGCGATTGGAAGGTTTTCTGAGGACCATAAGTGTTATACTACTTTATATGTACCAAATCGATTTGCAACCAGTTCATAGCTAGTTTATTTGCTTGAATGTAGTTTGTATCGGTGCTTTCTTACCCTAACTAATATTATAATCAAAATAGTTATCCCTTCTTTATTGAAGTCAACTTTCTAACTTCTTTCTTTAGCTTTCAACAAGGCTTGGTGCAGTGAGATGATCTTTTTCTCGCCATTCCTGCCTAGGAAGTTTGCTTATGTTCAATAAATTTTACTTCCAGTGTTTGACAGAGCAAATGCTATGTTTGGGGATGATAAAATGGTTTGTGGACTCAAATGTGTTGAAGGAAAGGATAACACTTTCTTTGAGGAAACCCAAGAAAGAAAGATCCACACCACCACTTGTTATAATTTAAATCCTTTCTTTTTTTCCTAGTTAGAACAAGGTCCGTTTCCCAGTGAATCAAATCTTACAGCTATAGTAGGGTATTTTATCTCCTGTTTGGTTGTAAGTTGATACCTACTAGTGTTTCATTTGTTCAGGCAGGGGGGAGGTCTGTTGTTTTAGATTTTTTGGGCTATGACGAATTCACAGGATGCTTGTCTGAGATGTGTAAGGAGTGTTTCTGTCTCAGGTTTAAAGGGATATGGATGGGTAGGGAATCTGTGCACCTATAGCACCCAAAATAAAAAGGCCGACTTCCGTGGGGCTTGTTAGTCAAATGAATTCATCAAGGAAATGACTTACTTTCTGAAGTTTCAGGAAAAGAGTTGGATACTGTGTGAGGATGGAGCTTCTTCAACATCTTGGTGGAATTGAGGTGATTACATTTATATGATCAAGATGAGAAATTGTGCTGATTCAGAGCTTTGTAACACTGATAGCGTTTGTGTAATGGTTGATCTAGCATAATTGGCCTGGTGTTGCTTGATTCTACTGGGAGTCTATTCAGTTGTTTAGGGATTAATGGATCGAAAAGATTTTGCTGATTGTAATTTATCAAGCTTGAGTGTGCTTCATTTTCATAAGGCAAAGAAAAAGAGGATTACATGGGAGAGCTCAAATTAGCAGTATTATTATCTGAAAAAGAAAATTACGGAAAAGGGTAATAGGGGAAGAAAATTGTAGTCCCTACCTCTGATGCTCCTCCAGATGTGTTCATAGGTCTTACACTCCTATAGATCTTTTTGTTCCCTTTGTTTCCATGACTGTGATGATCTTTGGGGAGTTCTGGATCCAGTTTCTTCAACCCCTCTCCTTCACTCCATTTTTGTTTCCTGGATCTTGTATAAATATTCATACAGGATTGGTAAATTCTTTTGTTGAGATCTCTTCCATCAGATAATTTGTACGTATCCTTCCCCCTTTCACTTCTGTAGCTTCTGTAGGCTATACCATTTTCGATTTTAATACTCATTATGTCAAAAGATCCTGCAATTTCTTCTTTTTGTGACCAAATTATGGTAATGTTCAAGTGATGAAAAATATAACCTTAGCAAATTTTACCTTTAGAAGGGAATTATTATTGAATCTAGTTAAGCAGGATATGTTAAGTCCCCTTATATGCTACTGCAAGTCAAGGGAAATTTAGTTCAGCCGTGATCTACTCACGTTGCCAAACTATAATTTGTATTTGGATGAACATTAAGTAGAAAAAAGTGTTAAAAAGAAAATTGTTCATTTGGATAAACATTTTTATCTTACTGATTTATTGAATGATTGGATGTATAGTTCCCCATTTGTTGGATTGATTAAAAGTAGTTGAATATAACTTCCTCTGCCCCCATTTATAAGTCATTTGAGTTAACTTTTTTTGTCCCTAATTATTGTTAGTAGTTTAATGGATATTTTTATTTATTTTTTCCAATATTATTCATTCTCTTCCTAAAATAATATTCTCTCTTTCTTAAGGTTCTCCCTAGGGACATTTTAGTGAAATAAAAACTTTATAAAATGACTTATAAATATAGTTATTAAAGTAGTGAACATATAAAATTTAAATAAAAAAAATCTAGATGTATATTAAATGTATGATGCGGGACCCTTGTGTTGGAAAAAAAATTTTAGGAAAAAAGTTGTTTTTCAGAGATCATTGGAAAGAGAAAAAGTATTTGGGTAAAAATACTTGCCTCATTGCACTCGGAGTCTTCACATTTGAGCACTACTTAATTTAGTCTTTATAGTTCAATGTGTGCGAAGAGCATCATTTTTTTATGCTCTTGATGCTAGACAATGAAGCTATTTTCTTGAATTCTGCCATTGCCTTGTCCTGATAAATCTTATTGATTTGCCTCTATATTGCAGTCAATAGGTTCTTTGCAAAAGAAGTACTCTATTGGATCATTTGAATTGTTGAGTAAAACAGCACCAATACAAGCAGCTTCTCTCCTTGTGCTGGGCCCTTTTGTGGACTATTATCTTGCTCAGAAACTCATATTAGACTATAAGTATTCTTTGGGTGCCATTGTAAGCATTTCCTTTGTCAATTAATATCCTACTTTGATAACTTAAAAACATGATTAGATCAGTACCATCTGACATGTAGTTGTCATGTTTTGCAGTTATTCATTCTCCTGTCATGCTCTCTAGCAGTTTTCTGCAATGTCAGTCAGTATCTCTGCATTGGACGCTTCTCAGCTGTTTCTTTCCAGGTTTTAGGTCACATGAAAACTGTTTGTGTACTAACTTTGGGGTGGCTGCTATTTGATTCTGAGCTGACATTTAAGAATATAATGGGAATGATGATTGCAGTCATTGGCATGGTGGTTTATAGTTGGGCTGTTGAGGTTGAGAAACAGTCCAATGCTAAGATCAGTCCCAATGCCAAGAACAGTTTGACAGAAGATGAAATTCGATTACTGAAAGAGGGAGTAGAAAACACTCCCCTTAAGGATATTGAACTCGTTGAGCAGAAGCAGTGAAGTGATATGTAGTTGCAGACAATGTATTCATCTTGTTTTTTAGTTCTCATGTATTTTACAATTTTCTTACATTTAATTTATTATTCGGTAAAGCATGTTTCAATTAGTT
>JAOXNR010000029.1:1646803-1658308 GCA_028571225.1 Parsonsia alboflavescens
GGAGAATTTTTCTGAACTTCTCTACCTGCTGCCCCTTCCTACTTTCACCAACAAGCTTCTCAAGGGAAGTTTCCATCCTATGATTATAGCTTAACTATTGCTTTCCTTGTGACATTCATGAAAGTGCTTCCAACTTATCAATAGAGCTTCAACCAACTTAAATTCTTTTTTGTTGAAATGAGGAAAATAGAACCTTATTAGCTCAGGTATTGTCAAATGTTCATTGATTTCAATAATTTCTCCACCAAAATCCATAGAACTTTTTTTCAAATCAATAGTAATCTTCCGGTGGAGGGTTGGACTAAGAATTTGAAAAATGAGTTCTATGGATTTTAGGGAAGAAGTTAGTAAAATCAATGAACATTCAACAATACCTGAGCTAATAAGGTTACTATTTTCCTCATTTCAACAAAAATAATTTAAGTTGGTTGAAGTTATATTGATAAGTTGGAAGCACTTTCATGAATGTTACAAGGAAAGAAATAGTCAAGCTATAATCACAAGATGGAATCTTCCCTTGAGAAGCTTGTTGGTGAAAGTAGGAAGGGGCAGCAAGTAGAGAAGTTCAGAAAAATTCTCCTTGAGATGCCTAGCATTCTAATACTTGATAAAGGTCACACATTGCACAACCAGAAAAGCCTATTGTAGAAGGCTTTGACAAAAGTTACAACAGGCTGACGGGTAATCCTATTTGGCACTCCTTTCCATAACAACTTTGATGAGCTATTCAATACTTCCTATTTAGTAAATCCAAAATTTTCTGAGAGCATCTCTCTCGAGACTTGCACTTCTAGTGCTAAAGGGAAAAGCAGTCTTACAATTTTTCTGTATAGGATATATGAAAATATTTTTTAGATTATTTACAACTAGTATTTTGGAGCGTAATTTATTTATTGTAGTTCCTAAAAAAAATGAGTTTAACTGTACTCTAATTTTTTAATCAATTGTGTCCTTTGTTTCATTTCTATAGAGATATGGACCCAACCTGTCATACCTTTCAGCTTTGACATGATCCTGTTGTGCCTATAGGGCACACGCTTAGCATACATGCTAAGTGTTCGACCATCAAATATACTGTCGACCTGCTACGGTGCCATGGCGCACTAGAGTGGTTTTGGACGGGCCCCTTTGAATACATGGTGGATTTTCCCCATTACCATGGAGCGTATTACGCCCGAGCTGCCTTGTATATGTTGAGACAGGAGGTCATTTTGGAGAGTGCATGGCCCGACAAGATGTGGTTCTTCATTGGGGGCCAGCTACACAGACTGGGCCTCCAGGAGTATGCTCTCCTCACCGGTCTACGTTATGAGAGAGTAGACCAGCATATTATTGAGAGGCCACTGATGGCCACCTCTAAAAGCTTTCGATTGATTGGGATCGATCTAGTTACTTTGGATGTAATCTTGGAGAGGTGGCAAAACATGGACATGGGATAGCTGTCAATTGATGATGCCCTCAGACTGGCATACGTCATCATCACAGCTCACTGGATACTCACCTAAGAGCCATCTGCAACCATCCCTTTTTATGTATGGAGCATATTAGATGACCTGGAGACTGCTAGATTCCCATACATCGAAGTGGATCATTTGGAGTGACGGCAGTTATACTATACCGATTTCTCCAGTATCCCCCATATTGTAGAGACCTGCTGGGTAATTATCTGCCCAGCTCATTCTGGGAGGCATGCGAGTAGGGCTTGTAGGTTCTGCGATGATTTTTGACTAATAACAATTTCCAAAATTTAAGTTAATTTTGTATAATGCTAAACATGAAGATCATAATTACTTTCCTTTTATTTTATTAGATCCCATGTCCTAATGGAGATTCGACTAAGGAGAGGATTGGTCAAGATCGTTCAATCAGTCCAACGAGATTCGATACTATCCGACGGATGGTATGTATCTCATGAAATTTTATGTTATATTGAACGTGATTGTAATTACTTTGCTAGTTTGCTTGGCTTCTTATTAGGTTATGAGTCAGCGTATCAAGGCCACATGGTTAAGCCTTCCAGCTGAGGAATAGACGAGCAGAGATCCATCTCCTTACTCGACTCGACAAGAAAAGAGTTGATGTCAGGTATGCACATCTTTCTATTTAAATAAAATCCCCGAATTTCATAATATGTAATCTAACTAGGTTTTATAATTATAATCCCCTACGATGGCCGATATACCCATGGCCATGGTCAATGTCCTTTTGTGTCAGTATGAGGACCGGGCCATTCAAAGGCATGACTTGGTCCTCCAGTGGCTCACGAACATCAAAGCGGAGCAAGATGTGGTCCTCAAGCGACTCACGTATATCGAGCATCGCCTCAATATGCTAGAGAGGATGACAGTCGTGGAGATGCTCCACCACAACACGATTCCCCTTCTAAAAGCCAGATATGCCCATGCCAGAGGGAGTTACACACTCCATCGACGTCTTAGTCTGGCCGATAGCCACCACCCTTCCAGCATCTTTTATAGTCCTCGACAACACCAAGCAGGTAAATTTTAGGTCGTAAATTCTTACCCATCTCTATTTCTGTATTTTTTCCAATTTTTAATATTAAAATGGTTATCCATTTTTTAAATAATAGATCGATGCACCTGTCAGTCATTGAGAGGATCCAATGGTTCCACCGGCTCCGGATTCGACCCCGACATCTCCCATAGTCTTTGACGACACCACCCAAGTAAATTTTATGTCATAAATTCATATTCATTTCGGTACTTGTATTTTATCTAATTTTAAAATGGTTACTCTTTTTTTAAATAATAGATCGATGCACCTATCAGTCGGGGAAAGGATCCAGTGATTCCACCGACTACAACATGAACATCTCCCATAGTCCCCGACGACATCACCCATGAAAATTTTATGTTGTAAATTCATATTCATTTCAGTTACTATATTTTATCTAATTTTTAATTTAAAAATGATTACTTTTTTAAAAAAATAATAGATCGATGCACTTGTCAGTCGGGGAGAGGATCCGGTGGTTCCACCGGCTCAGGTAGTTAGCGATCCTATTACCCATCATGAGGTAATTTTATAGTTAGTAATTCTCGTTCATTTTATTATTATAGAATGTTATAGTTATTTCCGTATGAATAATTCTTTTAAAGTACTATTCATTGTTATTAACGATTGTTTACATTTTATTGGGAGTTGAGTCGCACACTTCGAGCCAAGGAACCAACTGCAAGTGTACAATCATCTTTCACCAACCCGACTCATCACATCGAGTTGTCGAGGCCAAAGAAGAAGCAGAGGACAAAAGTGGTGGGGACGACTCAAGTGTTGGAGGTGCGAGGGAGATTCCTACTACTGTGCAGATGCGAGAGGTCCAGGGGGCATTCCTGCTCCCTTGGTGGACCCCTACACTGTTGATCTGACACAGTTGGATACCTTCTGCAGCACCAGAGGTTTAGTGAGATTTTTCACTTTTTTTTTATGATTAATTTACATTTTATAACTTTCCCATTTTATATTCTAACTAATTTTTTGTGGTAGGTGCTTGACCGGGGAGGCCCTGTCATTTGTCAGGGATGATCTCAAGAAGGTTAGATCCATATCGGGCCTAGTCGAGGATGATCAGGTAGATCAGTTTATACGGAAGTTGCAGAGAGCGACTCAAGAGACCTCAGTGCTTTACCCCTACCGAGATCACTTCGCACACGCTCAAACCTACATTTACGTACATAATTTAAAATAGTATTGATCTCCATTTAATTTACTCAAGTTACAATATCGATTTTTAACTAACTCAAATTATAGAGCATTCTCCGAGATGCGTGGGAGCAGAGTGGTTAATCTCAAGCGAAGCTGGGGACCTACGACTTCAATGCCTTTGTCACTGACTGGGTCGGGCAAGATGAGGACATATTAAAGGTAGCATGGTGGAAGACATAGAAGGTATTTCACTTCATTTTCTACAACACTCTTGGTTTAAATTATGGTTTACTTAATAGTAATTGATTTAATATTTATACTGTGTATATAGGTATTGATGCTTTGTTTTATCCACGAGCACCGGGTGTTACTACGGGTCTAACTGATCAGATCTCGGATCACATTGTGTGATCCGAAACTATCGGCCGAGGCAAAGGACTCTTGATTGGACTTGATGGAGCCGGTCTATTCGATGTTGCTACTATTACTGCAGCTGGCCGGCATTTATAGAATGACTTTATGCCTCCTGGTTCAGAGGTTTGTTGCAATTTTCTTGACCCCTCCCCCGACGCAGCGGAGCACTCCATCCCTATTTAGCCAAACAAGGCTAGTTGTGACTCTTACGTCTACTACTTCATGGCACTACTATTGAGTTGGCATCTTAAGGAGATGCCTTGCTTACCTCGTGTATCCTTAAGATGCCTTGCTTACCTCGTGTATCCTTTATGACGCAACACATTAGGGATGAGATGGCTTGGATCATGCTGCGATGGAGCAATTTGTCATCGCACTTATAGATTTTATATATATATATATATATATTGTAAATATTACATTAAGGATAAATGTATATTATGTAAATTATATATGGTATTGAGGACTTCGATTGTACATTAATTCTAGAACATGTAATTTTGCCAAATGGTAAATTCCAGACAAAATTAACTAAAAGATTAAAGTTTGAGGACTGAATTGTATAATAACTCTAATAAATCAGTTCTTAATATAAAATAAAACCAACTACTTATATATTTGTCTATATATATTTATATATTTTGTTACTAGCAATTCAGACCAACTTATCAATTATATTGTTAAAAATGACTGGATTTTCGAAGTTAAATGGATTATTTGGTCTAAGATGATGTAGGAAATTTTTTATGGATTTTCTTTTTATCATCCTTTTCTAGAAATTTAATGATGTATAATTTTTCTCCATGACACTGCGGTTAATGGAGTGTATCAGGGGTGTATGAATTTTCCAAAGGCACATTACGGATGGATTCGATTGATTTGACAAATAGCAGTGACAGTGACAAAGTCACCATTCGATTGAATTAATTGATTTATATCAAATGTCCATTGCAGATTGAAATGTCAATTGAAGATCGATATGTGAAGTGAAGACCGAAATGTAATCTGCAAACCGAAATGTAATTTGAAGACCAAAAAAATCATTGAAGACCGAAACCCTTCCAGTGAAGATCGAAATGTTCAGTGAAGATCGAAATGTTTAGTGCAGACAGAAATGTGTAGTGAAGACCGAAACCCTTCCCATTGCAGATCGATATATAGTTTGAAGACCGAAACATCAATAAGGACCGAAACCCCATTTTTGAAGATCAAGAGATGCATTGATAACCGAAATGTGCATTGAAGACCGAAAGCCTTCTTCTTCTTTTTGCTTCCTTGTTCGAAATGTGCTTCGTTTTCTTCTTCATCAAGACCCCTTCTTCTTCACTTCTTCCTCTCTTCCTCTTCACCGAAGCTCACTTTCCAAGTGTGCATATCGACGACAATCAGACTGGCTAGGACTCCACTTCAAGCCATCACCCCCATTGTCGTCTTCACTACATTTCCGGGTGGGTTTTCTTCATACTTGAACTTTTATTGTGGGTCAAATGTGCTAGAAGGAAATGTATCGAACCATGGTTTTACAATGTACGTAACGAAATGTAAGATTTTACATTGTATGCTTGTACCGAAATGCATGATTACACAGTTTTATAGTTCGAAATAAACCGAATGCACGTGTTGTTTAACTTCGATTTTGTAATTGTTGAAAGCATGGATTAAACGGAGATTGAATACTTGGGTTGAAAATGGTGGTTTAAGAATCGAAAATCTGTGTTCCAAAAAGATTTATGTAAATCTCGAAATGGCTTTTGTGTGTATTGAAATTTATATTGTGTCTCGAAATGTCTTTTACGTGTCTCGAAATGGCTTTTGTGTGTCTCCAAATTTATATTGTGTCTCGAAATGCATGTGCTTGTGTGTTGAAATCACCAATCCAAGTATCGAAATGGGTTTGCACTTTTTTTTTTTTACTGTTGTGCTTGTTATAATTTATTTTCTCAATTTCATGACTGCAGAAGAAGAAGAGGAAATATGGTCGAGAATGGAGTTGAAAGAGATTAGGCCAATCATCCCACTAAATTGTTGGAGTTGATTGCTTCAAAGTTCTGGATTGTTGATGCAGAAAACGTCCAATTAGCATGTGCTTCATGGAACAAAGCAAGGAAGCCCTATAAAGCTGCCTACTTCACTCGTCGTTGTAACGAAGGTCCGCTTTTATGGATGGTTTTGTATCTAGGTGGGCTAATGCAGTATGCCTTCAGGATTAAGACATGGAGTAGAGATGTACGATGTTATTATTGATTCTCTTCAAAATTTGAAATGCTTTTGTTGAATCATAATTGTTATTTTGTTGCAAATGTTGTTAGATGTGGCTTTCGTATTCACTGTCTTCGGACAAGTTAGACGATCATGACCTTGATTCAATGACAAACATGCAATTTAAATTAAATGACAAATTCACTGTTTGTTAAAATAATAACATTTACACGCCAAGAATTGTGTCAACATTGATATTGCCTTCATAAAAATCCACACCCTCCTCAGAGATATTGACATTAACATTAACAAAATTTTATTTGAAGTTTCACATCTGGTACCCAATTCCAGAAACTCGTGATTGTTAGGTGGATATTGGATTAGATATGAGCACTTCATGATTTAAGTCAGTTGATGTTGGATCATTTTCTTCCGGATGTAGGGCTTCCGCGTCGTGAGCATTTGGATAAGTGAGATGATTATGTCCTTTTCTCTTGCATATTTTACACATTTTCTTTCGACGGTATTGTTCGTTTCGAGAGAGGAAGCGAGCCTCTTGTGGTCTTTCGACAGATCTTCTGCCAATAGGAGAATTGACGACCACATCATCCATACCTACAATTGAATTCAAAGATGAACACAAAGGCATAGGATGTATCGAAAGTGCATATGCGATCCTCAATTTTTTCAATTCAAATGAATGACCACGAAATAGAATGTAATAATGAGCCTCATTTTCAATATAAAAAATAATTAAGGTAAATGAGTTGGGAAAATATCTAATTACATGCTTATAAAATTTTTTTAAAAAATGGTCAATTTCGAGACATAGTCATCCATTTCGAGACATAAGTGGTAAATATCGAAAAGGACCAGGTTATATAAATATATATATATTATATCTTCGAGTCACAAAATGTCATTAGTGAGTCACGTAATTGACCAATGTGTCTTGAAATTGACAAGATATATCACGAAATGGATAAAAAATTTACCTGGCATGTTTGTAAGGTATCTCTTCCACTTCCCATCTCCGACATCTACAAGTCTTCTGAACAATATTCACCACAACATTTGCCTCCTTTGATGGATTTCCTACAACATATTCCTCTCCATCTCGAATGGATGTAATCCACAACCTTTCCAAGTCAACCTTCACAACTTCTTTCTCAATTTTTTCCACAGCACGCTTGGTGATAATATCTGACATTATAGCTACTGCTTCAATACATTTGTTGAACCAAGACTGACATAAACTCCTAAAAACTCATGTGCAGATGTAATGGGCAACTTTCAAGCTTTCTTGATTGCTTGGTTGAAGGACTTCATGATATTGCTCGTCATTTGGTTCTAGCTATTGTTTGGAAAATATGCAAATAACCAACCCAGGCATCCCATCTTGATATCCAACTAACGATGAACTTCGGGATACATATCCTGAATGTCTCCAAAGTAAAAGTCATGTGTTCGCTTGTCATAGGCATATGCCGCATTTTTAAAAAGGATTGCAGCCCGAGGATTTTTGCACTTTATCTTTAAGTTTTCCTTTAGATGTTGATAGCAAAAGGCATGTGGAGCCTCCGGATATACTGTCCTCACTATGTGCAGTATGCCTTTGTGTCGATTAGATATAATAACCAAATCATCTTGCAATCCATATGCAGTCCGGAATCTTCTCAAGAACCATTCCCATGAATTATTGCCCTCTTCCTTGCTAAACCCAAAAACAAGGGGAACAGTTTGTCTGTTTCCATCCGCACAGACAGCTGCATAAATTTTACCCGCACACACACCTTTCAAGTGTGTTGTATCTATGATAATTACATGCCTCACATACTTGAAACCCTCAATTGGAGGTCCAATTGCACAGAATGAACTTAGAAATTGCTCATCTCACGTATGTATACTAGTCACTGTCCCCTGCATTACATGCTCCAACATGTGGAGGTATGACTGTAGCTGTCTATATGAGTTTTCTGAAGTTCCATTAGCTATATCTTTTACACGCTGTAAAGATCATCAAGCCTTGGTGTATCCAAGCTTCACACCATAATTCTTTTGCATGTCTTGAATCACATTCTTGGGGGTGTGATTCATACTGGCGAGTTTACCAGAGTACATAAAACCAATCATTGTTGAACTTACACTCCTATTTTGGCTTTGCTGTACAGTTTGGATACAAATGTGAGTCCAGACGAACTTGTGAATAACCAAAATCTGAAATCCAGCTCTACAATGTGCACGTATCATGAAAGTACATTCTTTTTTGTTCTTACATCATGCCTTAAATCTCCCCATATCCAAACATACCACGTGATATGGAAATCAGTTATCCAGTGAATATTCATCGACTGCTGCTGTCAATTCATCCTTATTGTTGAAGACTACATCCTTTCGTATAAAACCCACCGATGGAACAGTATCATCTTCCGAAAAATGTACCTCTTCGTTGTTATTCCAGACCATATTTGCAAACTAAGTAGAAGGGTTCAGTATAAATTGCTCAAATAGAATCACCTGTCTCATCCCATCATGGAAGTTGTCACCATCGTGGAAGTTGTCATCATCATCACAATCAATGCTGCGAATATGTTATTTATCGTATTCATAATCATCATCTGTGCAAATATATCTAGATGTACCCCCTTCGTCATTTGTATCAATAAATTCATCCCCTGCATGATCATTTGGACCGGATGGACAATTACCGACAGTATCACCACCGATGCCACTCTCATAAGTTCTTTGAATCTTGTTCAAGACCACAGCTTTAGGATCGGCTTCCCCCTTCAAATACATGATGTCATACATGTCTTCAATGTCTATTAATTTCATACTTAAATCACAAAATTTAGAAACAATTGGCATTTGTATGTCAAATTGGTTTAAGTCAATCTTCATGAAGTTTGCCATAGTTCTCCTAAAATCTTCATAGTTCACTTCGGATGGTAAGACTAGCGCATGTACCCTTCCACTTAGAGAACCCTTGTGAATAGTAATCCTAATGTAATCCATTTCTGTAAACAACATAAAGAAACCTCTTCAAAAAACGAACACTGAATAATGAAAAAAAAATTAAATGGAGGGGAAGGATCGAAATCCCCCTCTCAAGAACAAAAATCCGACTCCCAAGGCACAAAATCACACTCTCAAGGACCAAAATCCCTGCTCATGTCTCGAAATACCCTTGTCTCAAGTCTTGAAATCCCTAACTCAAATCTCAAAACACCCTTATCTCAAGTCTCAAAATCAACATAGCAAGGCATGAAACTTACTCATTTCAACTAGGGGTGTAAATGAGAGGAGACAATTCGCGAACAGTTTGGACTCGGCTTGATAAAAGCTCGAATTCGGTTTATCTTAAACTAGTTTGGGCTCGGCACAAGCTCGGCTCTCTTATTAAAGGAGCAATGCCGAATCCATATGTATTCGTTTTTTTAGACTCGCGAGCTTAAAAGAGCTTTTAATATATATAATAATAATTTATTTATTTATATGTTATATTATATAATTTTTTATTTTTTTATAAAATAAATTTTACATTTTAATATACAAAAATTTTTTATATTATTTTAATAACATCAATATCATATTCCTAAATTTTAAGACATCTCTTAAAAAAATATATTTAAAAAAAGGACTAGTTGCCCATTCATTTTTTTGTCTTCTTCCTATATCATTTCTCTTGACAATTAAATCAAATTGTTTAAAACATAAACATTGAAAGGCAAACTTTAACGTTATCATAGGCATCTAATACAAAACCAAAGCTCTTACTAGTTTATTCCAAGAAACGTAAGGCCAAGGTACATGACAGAGAAGAAGGTCTGGTATTAGATCGATTCTTAGGTTTACTTGGTTTTGATATTTATTCCAGTTTTTCAACAGAGAATAAGGGAAGTGGACTCAACTGAGGACTTATCTGCAAAGTAGTTTCATTGAATTTATCTTGTTTGGGGACAGTTGTCCTTCTCGAATTGGACAATTTTAGTAATTTTCAGTAATAAAAACACTTTATTTTCCTCCTAATCTTTCTGTTTTTATCAATTTGGTATCAGAGTAGGTTGAATCAGAATGGTGAACACATGAAACTCATCTTCCAATCCACAACTAGATAACCAAACCAATCTTTCTCAAACACCAAGCCCAATTACTTAAATGGATTGATTGGATAGAATTATAAGAAAATCGATGTAATTGGATCTATTGATTTCATATATATTTTCTAATCGATTATACAAACCAAATTAAGGATATTATTTAATATTTAGAAAAATATATAACATAATGTTATATACAATATATATAATATTATAAAATATAACTATTAAACATATTTTTTTTTTTTAATAAAACAATCTACCAAGTTGCCAACCAAAGCCCTAGCTGATATCATTTTCTTCCTTTCACCTACTTTCCCACGGGATCACAAAAGGCTCATAGTACCACACAAAGTGCCCAACAAGTTTCAACTTTAAAAAAAAATAAATAAATAAAAAGAAAAATTTGAGCAAACGAATTCTCCTTATATTATTAGTGTCTTTCTTCCCCGGCAATCATCAGTCTCCATCTTCAAAATTTTGACTTTTAATAAAAAAAATTTTCAATAAAAAGGCATATAATTGAGGTCATGCTTGATTTTTTTTTTTTTTTTTAGTCGACATTTAAGTCAATTTCAACTTTATTAATTTGATATAAATGATTGATTTACTAAGATAAACGTTGGCTCATCTTGAATTGGCCCTTTCGAGGTATGCAAAGCCACGAAGGTAAGAGACTAAGAGTTGCAGTCTAGCAGAGAAAAAGAAAAAGGGCGGGAAATTAAAAAAAAATGCTGATGGATTCAAGACAGCAAATCACTATCCCAAGATCCACGCAGCACCCCAACTGCCAGTTGCCACCAGCAAAACTTCTTGGTTATTTGTCCCACATCCAAAAACTTGGCATTAAAAAGGGCTGGTTTCCTTCTATATTTAGAAGAGGAAGTGCAACCTACGAATCCACAATCCACAATCAACAAGAGATGGTTGGTTGGTTGGTTCAATATAGGTTGAACTGGTCTAATTCATATAGATTTTTATATTTAAAATGATTTTTGGCAAAATTGATTTTTAGATATCAATTAAATCATATAAGATATTGGTTGGCTTGGTCTAATAAAAAATTTTAATTTTAATAAACAAGCTTGGTTATGAATTATGTTTAAACGAGTTTGCTTATGAGTCG
>JAOXNR010000029.1:1658408-1675015 GCA_028571225.1 Parsonsia alboflavescens
AAAAAAAAAAAAAGAGAAACAAAACGAATAATGTACCTTCGAACACTCCCAACCTTCATCTTTTTTATTTTGGAAAACGAAAATCACCAACTTAAAGACTGAACACAATAAGAAGTTGGTTTTTTTCTTTCTCTCCGACAAGGGAATGGTTCTTTGAGCAATTTTCTTAGCTATAATTCGAAACTTCTGATCAAATGAATAATGTTAGTTGTAGTTTTTTCAATTCATTATACAAGCTGTTGGGTTCGGTAGTTGTATGTGTTGAATGCAAAGTTGTAAAACAGTATATACATATTAAAGGAGAATAAATGTTAAGGTTTTTTTTTTTTTTTTAAAGTCAAAAAGGATATGGAATGAAAAGTTAGTTTTAGATTTAAATAATGTGTGAAATGTTGTAAAGATTTGAGTAAATTGGAAATAATTGTTTCAATTTTGGGTAAAATTGAAAACGCCCCCTTATAGTGGGATCATTGCCCCATCCTAGAACATTTCTCCATTTGTTACCTCCCCAAAGCTCTAGACAGCGGTGGTCTAGAGTTTCTTATTTTTATTTTGAGTTGATAGAAATGGATATTTATTTTATTTTATATATTTAAAGTAAATTTCCAAAGTTTATAAAAACATTCATTTTTTATTACTTTCTTCCTTAATTCTCCCCGCATGCCATGTCAAATAATATTTTTCTCCAATATTTTTATGTTTTAAAATTTAATACGTTGATAGATATGTCTCTTCTCCTAACTTCTTCCATATTCCTATAAAAAATAAATATTTCTTTGTTTGCATTCTCCTACATTCTTCAAGTACCTTTTTTTTTTTTAATTTAAAATTTTAATAACTCTTAAAATGATTCTTTATTTCTCATGACTTATCCTCATATTCCTATAAAAAATCAATGGTATCCTTCTTTGCATTCTCCTACCTTCAAACAAGAATTGACATGTGGAGAGTTATATAAAGAAAAAAGAGTACACGAGATTAGTCAGATGGTAAAAATCACATATTATTTCTTTTGAATAATTGACATTTTCATATTTTTTTTAAATGGTCTATGAAGGTTTTTTTTTTTTTTGTGTTTTTTAATTCTTAACCTAGTTTGTTTTTGTGAAATCGATCCCTTTGACCGGAAATCAATTTTTTCAGATATGTTTTACGGGCAAGTCATGAATATTTTTGAAACACCATGGATTACCCATTAACAAATGGGTTGGATCATACTCTAAAAAGGTAATTTATGCCAAAAAAAATAAAAATAAAAATAAAAAAATAAAAAACACACCCTTCATGGAGCAAACATACACAAAGAAAAAAGGCGATGGATGAAAAATGTCAATTTTTCTTTTGTTTTATTGCTTAAAAAAATGAAAAAAGAAAAGGAGAAAAATGGTTCTGGTTTTTCAAGTAACTATCGAAACGGTCAAGATTCAGCCATAGTTGCCTACAGACGCCATCAGATTTGTTGGGACAGCCTGCTTAGGCTACCACTCACTAGGCTACAGCTGACCAAGCAATAGCCCACGAAGGGTTGCGCCCAACTAGGTCATAGCTGGCTTGAGTAGTTTGGGCCAGGCCAGGTAGACAGCAATTGAGTAGATCTGGTTTGATGCAAAGGGCAGAGTGCTCAACAGTGCAGAGCGTTGCTGGTCGTTTGAGGGCACATACATGGTTGAGTAGCAAGGGGAAGCAGGAAGCAAACAGGTGAAGTTCCATTAGATCTGCAAATCTTTTTCAAGATGGTGAAACTGAGCAGCATGCTTAGCGGAAATGCCCATGGGCAGTTCTAGGTAGAAGGGAGAACGGTGCCGAGGAGAAGACATTGAACCAGGCAGTGGCAGAGTTGTTTTTTCTTCTCCAGTAGTGTCGGTAGCAATGGTGGCTACTGGCTGGAGTGGCAACAACTTTCAGTGTCCATGCATTTGATCCTCCTCAGCAGGCCAGGGATAACAATTGTTGCTTGTTCACATATCGACAGTTAACACAATTGATCAACAGTTCACAGATTGGTTGGAGCAAACTATTCTGGCAGTCATTTGAAAAATCAAAACAATTCTGGTCCCTTTTTCTTTCAAGCAATAAAACAAACAAAAAAAAAATTGGCACTTTTCATCCATCGCCTTTTTCTTGGTGTAAGTTTGGGCGATGAAGGTTTTTTTTTTCCCCCCCTTAAATTACCCTTTTAGAGTTTGATTTGATCGTTTGTTAATGGGTAATCCATGGTGTTCCAAAAATACAATTGGCTTGTCAGTAAATCATATCTGAAAAACTTGATTTCTGGTCAAAAGGATTGATTACAGCTAAAAGAAATAGGTTAAGGATAAAAAAAACATTAAAAAAAAAAATTCATGGACCACACGTACACAAAGAAAAAAGGCGATGGATGAAAAATGTCAATTTTTCTATCTCTCTATTCTTTCCTTATCGTGTTATATTGAAGCTATATATCATTTTGTTTTTTTAATCTGAGCTTCGATTCCTCAAAATTATCGAGAGGCTAATCTAAGGCTTGCATGGTGATTGATATGGAGGGAAGTAGATTAACTTCGATTGAGATGGAGGATTAGGTGATGTGTATTATTTGATTGTATAATTTTTTAAAAGATCTCATACTATTTTTTTCTTTTTTCTTTTCTACAGTAATATGTATTAAATTTTCATATTATTATTCGCTTTTCAATTTAATTTAGGATTCATCATTTATGGGTTAGAAATAATTGTTTCCTTCTTTTAATGATTTTTTAAATTGTATTTTGTGTTTTTTTTTTTAATTTTTTTTTCGAAGATTTGAAGAAAGGCAAAGAATTTCAATTTTTTAAGTTGAAGGTGTTAGCTTTGATTCCATCTAAGCACAGATAAGATTTGCTATTTTTAATGGACTTAATTCATGCAAGTTTTCATGTTAATTTCTTATTAAATTGTGGAATTTTTTCTTTTAAAGATTTTCAATTATTTATTAGTGATGATAATAAACTTTTAAATTTATATTTTTCGTATATTTAACAATTATTGTACCAAACATATTCGTTAATGTGCGAATTATTCTACTAGTATTTATTAAAGTCAAAAGTGGACATTCAATTTATCCACAAAGTGAGTATTATTTTTATATAAATATAAAAAATACTATTTCAATTGTCCTTCCAAGAGGAATTTGGTTTGAACAAATTTGAATAAAAGTGTAATAGGAGATTCAGATCCTATTTTGAACTATATTAAGTTCATTCAAGTTTCTAACATTTTTGGGTTGTGTTTATCACTTCGGGATTGATTTGAACTGCCTTTTGTATTATAAAAATTTTGCTTAGAAACTGATTTTCTTTGTTTCAAATCAAATTGAATAAATAATTCAATAAATTAAAATAAAAATTACCAAACTTTTAAATCCTAACAATTTATAATATTAATTTTAACATGCGTCAAATAAATAACATATAAATGAGATTAGCGAAAAAAGATATATGTTGTTTCATGCGTTCTTTCTCTAATTTAGTAATCATTACTTGCACTAGTATAAAAATACTGGTCGTTTTAGGTTTTTGCACAAGAATTAAGGGTACTTAAAACTATGCATCGTCTTAGTTCAAATATCTAAAACATCCTTAGTTAAATCACCTAAGAAATTGGAATAAGAAATATCTTAAGAGGTAAGACTGGAAAAATAGCAACAAAAATTTATCAAATTTCGTAAAGCAATCTATATTATAAAACAACATTGAAAAGGTAAAAAAAACTTGTATTGTGAATTGAAGGAAGTATAATATTCTCTTTTCTATAAATCTTGATTTTCAACCTCTAATTTTATTTCTCCGATCCTCCAAATATTAATGGTAAATCAAAACCTTTTTCTCAACTTTAAATTTGCTTTATGCACAAATTAATTTATTAAGATTAAGTTAAAATTGATGTTTTTTATTTAAGTAATATTTTTCTACAACCATGAAGAGTTAATCTAATTAACCCATTAAATCGATGAGTTATAAGGATTAAGGTTAAAATTTATTTTTGATGGATTGAATTATGAATTTAATTAGTACTCAGAATCCAAATCATTGATATGAAAAAAAGCCTTGACAAACAGTTTTTTTTAAAGGAAAAAAAAGGGTTTTTATCTAGTTAAGATCTAGGTCTGTTTTTAAAATAGATTTTAAAATCGGATCTATTTTTGAACACGATTTCCCTATGGATGTAGTGCATTGCATTTGGCTCAAAAGCACTCGACTAGCGCTCCCACTCAAATCTGCCCAGAAGTTTTTTTTTAAAAAAAACCTTTTTTTGAGATGGTGTATTTGGCATTTGGCAAAAATTTTTTAAACCTCTAGGCGGGCTGATAGGGGGAAGAGGCGGAGTGTGGGTCAATTGCGTTGAGGCGTATGCATCACACCCATGGGTGGTAAAAATCTTCCCCGGTTTCGGGATCCGTTTCAACAGCGAACCCAGACTGGGGGAAAAGCCCAAACAGAGGCACCTTGTCCGAGACGCCGTCTTCGTTTCTGTTGGTACACCTTGTCCCTTCCCGGCCAATAAAACCACAGCAGTGCCATAAGCTTAGGGTTTTGATACAGCTCACTGAGGCTATGGAAATGACAGCGGTCTGCTCATCTCTCCTCTTCTCTTCTCTTCTCTTCTCTTTTATCCCTTTTTCGACGTTTGTTAATCTTTCCAATTGCGCAGGGAGAAGAAGGCGATGAAGCACTTCGAAGATACTTGGAAGTGTCTTTGGAAGTGCACCCAGATCATGCTTCCCTCCATTTCAATCTCGTATGGAGTACTACTTCTTAGTTCTTACCCTCACCTCCAATTTCAGTTTTTGCCTTTAATGGTATAACCATGACTGTATTTATTACTCTCAAGTCCTGAGAAAATAATGGGATGCCATAAATATAGGGAGTTCTATTCTGGAAGCGGGGAGAAAAATCGAAAGCTGCTGAGCATTTGGTGCAATCAGCCAAATTGAACCCAGAAAATGGTGTTGCTTTTAGATACTTGGGTGATTATTACGCCCACATTTCCGTGGACTCTCAGAGGGCTCTTAAGTGTTACCAAAGAGCTGTTACTCTCAGCCCTGATGATTCCCACGCTGGAGAGGCCATGTGTGATTTGCTGGACCAGGGAGGGAAAGAGAGTCTACAGATTGCCGTCTGCGGAGAAGCCTTCTCCAAGTCTCCCAGGGCGTTCTGGGCTTTTCGCAGATTGGGTTTTCTTCAGGTTCTCTGTCATTTTTATTCCATTGACCATGATTGTTTCTTTCATGTCTCCTTCATTCACCCTAATTATGCTGCTTTTCTATTTGAATGGCAGCTCCATAACCGGAAATGGTCTGAAGCTGTACAGAACCTTCAGCATTCCATCCGCGGTTACCCTGCTTGTGCTGACCTCTGGGAGGTCTCTTTTCCTTCCATGGAACTTTCTTCTTTCTATTATTGTAACCTTGATTAGGTCTCAAGCCATTAGCTTTAATCTGGGGTATTTTCAGGCCTTGGGTCTTGCCTACCAGCGCTTGGGCATGTTTACTGCTGCAATTAAGGTACATTGTTTCTTTTTCGTTTTCCATTTTCTCTTGTTCACGTAGAAAAACTCGTTCACTTCACATTAATTGCTGCTAATAAACATTTTTATTCTAATGGATACGAAAAACTGCTTTCTTCCTTCGGGTCTTTTTTCTCTTATTGTTTCTGCTAGTTGTCACGCTGTGTAACAGTGCCTCTGAACTAATTCTTAGCCATTTGGGCTTTTCCAGCTTAATGCTGTGTTCTAATTTTATACATAAGGTAATAACATGGGATGTTAACGACAAGAGGAAAAAGATTTGATCCATGGTTAGAGTACTTCGGATTATGCATAATTTCCTCTCTCTTGAAACTAAGCAAAACTTCTAAGGCATAACCTTTCAGAGTGAAATGGAATACTTGTCATTGGTAAGACTGCCGTTAGTGATTCCTCTATGTTGCTATTTGGGTGGTGTGACTTCTAGTTTCAATTGCTTAGAATCTGACATTTTTTTTTGGTTGTTTCAACAGTCATATGCAAGAGCTATTGAGTTAGAGGACACACGAATGTTTGCTTTGGTCGAAAGTGGAAATATTTCTTTGATGCTTGGTTCTTTCAGAAAGGTAAGAGAAAAGTAAAAATTGTTCTCATTACCTGGCTCTAATAACTTATTTGACATCTTTGAGTCTTGTGGGCATCTGTAGTCATTTTGCACCCACAGAATTATTATGCTTGTTATCAGGTTTCTCGCAATCTTTCTTTTGGAGCCTCTACTCATTTTACTGGTTACCTTTGGATTCACTTTCCCTCATTTATTGCAAAAAAATCGACTGAAGCAAATTATAGTATTTTGTACATTGAAAGTTCAAAATTTGAGTTTTATGAATCATCTTCTACCCACCATTATCTATATCTACTTTGAATTGTTGTTGTTGGTTTTTCCCCCCTTTCACATCTGTATGAATGTATTGATTGGTGGTTGCGCAAAGATTCTTTGATGCTTGATTAAATTTGAGCTTTTCTGTTTATTTTGTTTTATTCGTGCATGCGTGTGTGTGTGTGTTTGTGTTGGTATATACCAATTTTTAAGCTTACACGGAAAATTATACACATTTATAGTACTAAGGTTGTGATATCAGATATTGTGACACCTGAATATGTAGTAAATTGCACGTTTTGAAAATATCCTTTGTCCTCCTTGAATTAATGAATTTGTGAATGTATTTATCACTAAAATCTAAATCCCATTGAATATAATAAAGAACAAAAAATAATATTTTTTTGCATTTTTTATAAAATATTCAATTATCCATCATAAATGATATAAGTTGAAACTATAATGTTTGGACTAATGCTATTTCTAGAAAAACCCAAATTGATGAATTCAAATGATTAAATAATGGTTGGAATGTACATTAAAAAAAGCAATTCATATAAATTATGATCTTATGTGATGATAACCTTGTGCTATTTCAGTTGCTGTTAACCTATCTTCATGCTTTTAATGACCCATCTTAATAAGTTCAATCCATACACACACACACACACACTCACTATTAATTGTTTCAAAACTCCTATACCCTGTATCTCAGTTCTTTGAATCTACATAAATATGAATGTGTAAGAAGTTCAAAAGCTTTGAAATTTAAGGTGTTCTGTCCAGTGTATGTTCCATACAATGAGTATGATTTAAGAGTAAGCCTAAAGAGATAATTAGTTAGCCAGCTATAAACAGTTCAAACAGACAACACTGCTGCAGAGGCAAAGCTGATTATTTGAGACACAGTAAAACTTATATAATTTGATTGATTGAAGAGAATTTGAACTGCATTTGCATATGGACACATTTATGAATGGGGTTTCCATGTGTGTGCACATAGACCTGTATTTCAATATTATTATTGTTCTTAACCTGCTACTTGTTTGTGCATGAAGGGAATTGAGTATTTTCGTCAAGCTTTGCAAATTTCTCCTCTAAATGTAGCAGCACACTATGGCCTTGCTTCCTCACTACTTGGTTTGGCAAAGGAATGCATAGATTTAGGTGCATTTAAATGGGGAGCTTCATTATTGGAGGTCAGTGTTGCTGAAGGTTCAGTAATAGTGCTTGAGTCTCTGCAGCAATTGCCTTCTTAAAATGTGGTCTCTTGTACATTTATAGATCCCTTGTGCAAATGTAGGAGGCTTCTGAAGTAACAGTGGCAATCATGTCATTAGCTGGCAATATATCTTGTTTCTGGAAGCTTCATGGTGATATTCAGGTAAAATAATGTGAAGTTGCTCATTTTATCTGCCATCTTTCTCACATTGCAGCATATAGACACTGTAAGTTTTATACACATGTTATAGTATTAGAATGTGGTTCTTGTCGTATCGCTTATTTGAAGTCCCATGGGGCTTCCTGCTTTGGAATTTCTGTTTCTGATACAATCTGTTAGGATTGACTGTGTCTACTTATGTCTTTGTTAGCTCTTTTATGCGAAAAGTTTTCCATGGATGGAAAGTGTCCGGGAATCAAAATCTGATGAGAGAACCTTGAATGATTCAATAATTTCCTGGAAAAGAAAATGCTCTCTAGCTGCTGTATCTGGTTGTCGTTCTTATCAGCGGGCTCTGCACTTGGCCCCTTGGGAAGCTAATCTGTACACTGACATTGCTATTGCATCAGATCTAAGTTCCTACTCTGAGGAGAATCATAGAGAGAGCCTCAAGTCATGGTACTTATTTAGCATTCATTTGATGATGTATATTTATTAGAGGTTCACTATATTTTATTTGACAGGTCATTGCCCGAGAAGATGTGCTTAGGCAGCTTATTACTTGAGGGTCACAATAATGAGTTCTGGGTAGCTTTAGGATGTTTATCGAACCAAAATGTACTGAAACAACATGCTCTTATCCGTGGACTGCAGTTGGACGTTTCTCTAGCTGTTGCGTGGGCCTTCCTTGGGAAGGTATTGTATTTTGCTCAAGTTCAAGAGATTATATGACTGCATGGGAATTTCTACCTTTTCTGTTGCTCTTTTAACATTATCACATTGCATGGGGAATTTACCTCTCATGTTAATCTTCTATCATCATAAAATCATATCTATGTGCTCAACGGAATGATTGTTATGATAAAGATGCAAAAGTTTCTCTATTAGAAACTTTGTTGAATCATAATCCATAGAAGTCACTTATAGTTGTTTCTGCATATGGCATTCTCCAATTATAAGTGAGTGACTAAGGTCATTAATCTTAGATTATTATATCAGTTGTTAGTTTAGACAATTTAACCTTACTCCACTGTAAAATCTCTAGATCCTTCATCCTCAATCTAATGCAATTGCATGCTTTGTTCGTTGCTGCAAAAGGATTCTCCTGATTTGAGCTCATGCAGGATGTGAGCAGCATTATTATAATTTCCAATTTTCTTTTGGAGAAACTTTTAGCTTGCATCCCAGAACCAAGACTATGTATGACATCAAATGCATCCATAGTACAGGGATATATGCTAAAATACAGTTAGAAAAAGTACACATCTATTTCTCTGATTACTTGTTGTCAATGATTGAAAACGATGCAATGTGATGCCTGCATTTATGAAAAGAGGCACACATGTACTTGAAAGTTTATGAACTCGGCATATACCTGTTAGGTTGGAAAGAAATTTGATGCATGGATCCCCTGAATAAGTATTCCGTGAATAACAACTCTAGATTCTGTTGGTTGTAAAATCAACAGATTGTAAAATGAAAGAGAAATCTGAGAATGGCAGGAAATAAGACGGATGATAGAAGCTCCTAGTTTAGGGGGAGGGTTAAACCCTAGACATCGCATAGGATGTTAAGGTGCCACAACTTGAACTTGGTTGTGTTCCACAACTATTGTTACCCGGACTATTTATTAATGGAGATAATCAGCACACAATTAATGGAGAATTCTTCTATTTTTAGACTCTTAAACTGACTAAAATTCATCTCTATATGGATTCCTAATTAGTAACAGTATTTGAAGACTGAAATTATTGCAGCTATGAGAATAACTGAAAAGACTCACAGACTTTACTAACTAAATATTACCAACTAGTGAAACTCATTACTGAAATATCTACAAGCTAGATTTAGAATCTTTGCTTGACTAAAACCTGCATTTGCTTAAAAATTCCCTGCATAATATCCAAGTCCAGGGATAATTTATAAAGGCAATGAGCATATTTTTCTGATTGTATACTTTATCAAATATTCCATTGATAATTATTGAGTCATATCCATCATATTCTTGTTCTCGAGGTTGAAAAGGAATATCACAAAGTATTTCTATTAGACTTTTCTTTGCTCTTCTGGAAAGAATGTGGTGTTATAAAAGAAATTTCTTCAAAACTCATATAAAAAAGAGTTAAGTGCCGCAAATTTGCAATAAACCATGGAAATATAGATGACCCATAATTCCAAAATTGAAGGTGTTCATAAATAGGAAAGTGCTGACATGAATTGTTTGCATTGTTTTCCATATTTAGTAAATGCATGCTTATGAAGAGGTAATACAAAATGTGCTCATCAGAGGTTTGCTAGGAAGTGCTAACCAAAAGAAGCCAATCTGCGTTTTAATAAAAGCTGGCTCAATCCATCAGGGAAAAATGGAAATAGCTCTAGTCCTATCTCCTATGTGTGCTTTGTTTGTGGCTCTCTGTGCATTCAGATCTCATATGCCATTTAAGAAACCTCTCCAGATTCACTTTGGTACCATTCTTTCAATTGTGTCAATGATGTCCCTTCTTGTTTCCCGTCTGAATTGAGCACAAGTATTCTAATAAAAGAACACATGAATTGGCAGACAAACTCACTTCTGGATTGCTTCACCCTTGGCAACATCACTTTTATAGCTTGCATCATTTGCCCCTTTATGAACAGAGGTCCAATCAAATACATATGACAAAAATTCCAGAGCTGCTATATACATAACACTCTCAGGCTCCCTCTTTGCCATTCTAAACAGACTGCTGTGCTGGCTTTATCAATGGTTACCTCATCAGCTACATTCATTGGATTCAAGGTTTCTGCATGATGTTTTTCTTTAGAACTGTGCAAACTAGATGCGATTCCTATTGTTGCTCAATATAGTATTCTAAAATACAAGAACTGAGATCAGAAGCAAAATACGAGGCTAAAATTGCAGATATCTTTCTATAACTAATTGCACACTGTTCGTTTAAAGACCTCAAATGCTGTAAAAAGTCCTGCCTCTTTGACTTTTGAACATCTTGGCTTGGTATGCATTGATCATAATTATCCTTTCTTCTCGCAACCCTCATAATGGAAGAGAAAGAAAGGACAAATTCTTGATGAACTCAAGCAACAAGCAACAATACCAATATAGTCTATGTAAGCTAATTGCATCATGTTTTATTCTAAGTTAAGCATCACAGTTCTTTTTTGGCTTGGTGCTAACTTCATGCTAATCAAAATCTTATCATAAATAAATGAATTGTCAGTTAATTATAAAGTTATTTTTAGATTGTCATAAGGTCCTTAATAATTTAGAGTTAATTGGGAATTCTTAGGAGATCTGACATTGTAAGTTACAGCTCTACAGGCAAGAGGGTGAAAGGCAATTGGGCCAGCAGGCATTTGATCGTGCTAGAAGCATAGATCCTTATCTTGCACTACCCTGGGCTGGTATGTCAGCCGATGCTGATGTTAGGTAAATTTTGGATTTTCATGGTACAGTATGAGTGGTACCGTGTTTGGTATGTTTTCTATCAAACTTATATTAATATCTGATATTATCTCAGAAATCTCAAACCAGATGAAGCATATGAGTGCTGTCTACAGGCCGTGCATATATTGCCAGTACTACTCATATCCCGCCTAAGTGATTAATATGATTTACATTTAAGTAGTACAAATTTCATTCTGATGCTTTTTGGTCAGATTACGAATGCAAAATGAACTTTTGAAACATCTTACCCCCTGAGAAGATTGAGTACAAGTGACATGTGGACGTGCTTATTCAAATATATTTTGATTCTTTTTCTTAATTGCGAAGGAATCTTGTTATTGTGGTTTGTCATTCTAGAATTATGAAAGGTGTCTCTACAGTGTTGTGCTGACATATTCTTTGATTGAGCAGCTAGCAGAGTTCCAGATCGGCCTTGCAAAGCTTGCTTTACATTCTGGTCATCTGGCATCTTCAGAGGTACCCAGCAGCAATTGCTAATCACTTCATAAGTTATTTGTATTGTACATTATTTTGGAGAGAAATTAATGAGGAAATGCTCTGGGAAAGTTAAAACTAATTATGTGTGGCTGAGACAGGTTTTCAGAGCAATTAAACAGGCCTTGCAGCAAGCGCCCCACTACCCTGATTCTCATAATTTGTATGGGCTTGTATGTGAGACACGAACTGATTATCAAAGTGCTATAACCTCATATAGGTTAGCACGATATCTATTGAGGTCATCTGGAAAACATTCAAAAACCTCCCTGAAAGATATTTCAGTTAATCTTGCAAGGTCCCTTTGTAAGGTTTGTCCCTTTTTTCCTTTTTGCCAAACTTTCTGATAATAGACGTGCTGAGTAAAATTGTCCTCTGTTTTTGCAACACATCAGGGTTGGTTCTATTATTGAGGCATCTTTTTTATTCTTAGTTACTTATGCTTTCATTCTGTACAGGCAGGAAATGCCAGTGATGCTGTTCAGGAGTGTGAAAAATTGGAGAAAGAAGGTCTGACATGTGGCTATTACCTGACTTGTATAGCTTTTTATGAGTTTTCAATATTCTTACTATGCTATGCATTATGTGCCAATATGAGGAAAAGGTGTAGAAGCCTGTATCTTCATGAGATTATTTTGTTTATCAGTCAGAATTCACACTGCAAACTTGGGTGCAGTTTTACACCATTGCTGTTTACTGATAGTCTCTTTCTAAGCAATCCATGATCAAGGAGCGGCAACTTATTATTATTAACTTGATTTACCAAACAGGCGAGCTTGATCTGGAGGGTTTGCAGATATATGCTTTATGTCTATGGCAGCTTGGTGAGAATGATATGGCTGTGTCAGTTATAAGGAAACTTTGGGCAAGCATTTTGTCAATGGAACCTGGATCAGCTACTGGGCCCCCAGGTTTCATCTGCAGACTCATATATTATGTTTCAGGACTGGACTCAGCAATTACAAGTATTTTGAAAATGAGCAAGGAGTTATTTAGGACTTCAAAATTTAGATTGACTGTGCTTGCTATTCATGCTCTAGATCAAAATAATGAGCTTGAGTCAGTTGTTTCCAGCAGCCATCATTCTGTTGATTCAAGCAAAGACATCTCGTCAATGCATTTCCTAAAAACACTTGTTGCACTGGTGTGTTTCATTTTCCATACTTGATCTAATTTTATAATGGTTAAGAAATGCTTTCTGTATGTGAAATGCTTATGGTGAACTGTGCCATAACTCGTCTTTTTGATTTTTATAGGTGAAACATGCATCTGAGGATTCCCTAGCAATTGAAAATGGAATCCGGTATCTTAGAAATGAGCTTCATTTGTATCCCAATAGTGGTGTAATAAGGTATCTGAACGGGTCTCTTTCATGGCAATTTACAACCAAACATACTCTTGTGAGACAGATTAAGTAAAAATCAACCATGATATGCAATTTCTTGCAATAATCTTTACTGTTGTTTTCTTAAATCTGGATTTTAGCAAACAGGTACTTTAGATACTAGACATATGAATGGATTAAAATGACATTCTAATTGTGATTTAGTTTACTTTCTGACTCCTGAGTTGTTTGGGAAGTAAAGGTCATATGAACTCTTTTAATACATGTATCTTGTGTACTTTGATTTGTCCAAATAATTGGTTGGAATTGGAGAAAAAAGAGTTGTGTTGCATTTCCTGTGAAAAAATTGTTTTTGGTGAGAATTGTTCTGACATAAATTCGTTTAATGATCACTTAGTGGATCAGATTAGTGTTTTCACCATCTTAATTTTTTTTTTTTAAACTCCAATTGAATGTCTTGACAAAATTTGAAGTCAATTAAATTGGAATAATAAAAAGATGAAAGTTTGAGAATGAAATCATTCAGAGTATGTATTTGATAAGTTGATAATCTGGTAACTATGAAGTATTTATCTGGATTTTCATTATTAAATCTTTTCCATGCCTTGACGTAATCTTCTGCTTATAGGAATCTTCTCGGTTCTCTCATATTAACCAGTAGAGAATGGAAAGATGTTCATGTTGCAACTAGATGTTCGGTTGTAGACCTTTATGATAATAGAAGAGACGATGCCTTGAAATCTGGATTTGAGATCCTTGGTGCTGGAGCTCTTGCTTGTTATGCCACAGGGCACCATCACATAAAAAGTTCATTTTCTACCTGTAGATACCAGACGATACATGAACCTCAACCAATCCTGCTGTTGCAAAAGTATGTGCTTCTATCTGATTCCATTTATTTAGGTTAGAATTTTCCTTTAAGAAAAGTATTTCCTAAAGTCTATGGTTTTCTAATTTTCCATCTACAAAGCTTGCTCTCTCTGTTGTAAGTTGTTAATTCTTTTTGAGTGCTTCTAAGGTAGTCAGCTTTGTTGCAACAATGAGCTTGCACTATGATGTAGAAATGTTGATTCTGGTCAAAAGGGAAGAGTCTCTTTTGAGCACAAGGCTACAGATATTTGTCATGACAAAGCCTTGTGAACTATGATTTCACTTTCTAATGTAACATTTGTGGGAAAATTGATCCTTTTTCCTTTTTTTGGGTTTTAAAAAAACAAAATAAAATTACAGGTGTTTACATCAAGAACCATGGAATGATAATGCGAGATACTTACTTATACTTAATTATCTACAAAAGGCACGGAAGGAGAGTTTTCCTCAACATATCCGTGCTCTACTTCAGCGGCTAATTTGCGTGGCTCTCTCTAATCCTCTGTACTCAAGCCAAGACATAAGTTATGAATCTAAAAAATTTCAGCTTCTCCTTTGTGCTGCTGAGGTTTGTTTGCAGTGTCAGGATTACAACAGTTGTGTTCAGCATGCTAGGAGTGCTTCAGCACTTTCTCTTCCTGGTGGCTATATATTTTATGCACATTTGCTGCTATGTCGTGCCTTTGCTGCTCAAGATAATTTGGTTAGCCTGAGCAGAGAGTATATGAGATGTGTTGAGCTTAAAACTGATTGTCATATTGGTTGGCTGTGCCTTCAGATTATTGAATCCCAATATAATCTACAAACTGACGTAGCTCTCTTATCACCAAGTTTTGAGGAATGCTCCAAAGAGATCAAGAGCACTTTGAACATGTGGATTGCTGTATATAACTTGGTGCAAGGTCTTGTTGCTACAAGGTTGAAGGATCTCGTTGCTGCCGAAGAGTTTCTGTCACAAGCTTGTTCATTAGCTGGTGATGAGAGCTGCCTTTTCTTATGTCATGGTAAATCTTGAGAAACAAACATTTATGCTAATGGATTTAACTCATGTAGACTGATAGGCCAATAAGCAATTTTGTCTTTATATTTATGCTGTGTGCATAAAATCATCTTCCGAAGTTATGAAAGTGAATTTGTGATAATATTCAGATTCTGCTCTTACAAGGGAAAAATACGACATCACATTTGCATCTACACTAAATAGTGAAAGTCACTGGTTTGTCCATTTCCACTTATGGTTCTTGTTCTGATGGCTGCTCCCCCATCTGATGAAATGTTTCCTTTCTGCAATGACGGCTTATAGAGGATAAATTATTTGTTTATTCTCTTCCTAATTCTGATTCTTGTGCCACCAGATTCTCGTTACCTCATAGAAGGCTTTCTCCAATATCTAATTGACTAAAAGTTAATTGCTGTCTGTTGAATTTTCTTTGCCTTTTATCTCCTTTTGGTCTATATTGTATTAATTTGCACACATGAGCACCTTTATCTGGCACCTACTGGGAGACACAATAAGCGTGTTGGTTGGCTCAGGTACCATCTGCATGGAGCTTGCTAGACAGCAGTGTGATTCACATTTCTTATCTCTAGCAATTAGAAGTCTCAAGAAAGCAAAAGAAACCTCACCATTGACTGTACCAATTGTCTCGTTATTGTTGGCACAAGCAGAAGCTAGTCTTGGCAGCAAAGCAAAGTGGGAGAAAAACCTTCGTGATGAATGGTTGTCTTGGCCACCAGGTTTGTTTTATTATATATGTATTCTAAATTTTAATCGTTGTTCTGTTGCTTGTGGATCGAATAGAAACCTTAGCATCCTATTATTTTGCAGCAGTAGAAAGGGTTATTACTAGCGATTCTTTTTGTGGTGTGTTTTTGTATTTATAAGATCAATTGCAGATGATGATTTTGTTGTGAGCTTATTTGCCATTTAAATACTTTGCCATGTGTTCATAAGATTTTGGGTTACTCATATATCCCGAGCTCATATCTTATTTGGGTACTTGGCTCTTCTTCTGGCCTGAAATGAAAAATGTTTCATAGGTAGATTGTTTATGCCATGGCTGACCTGAATAGTAGGCTCGTCTAATTTCGTTTGTGTTCAGCTGTGGGAAATAGTGGTGATAGGTTCAATGGTGCATATGCATTATTCAAGGCTAGGTCTAGTTTCCTTTTCACTTGCAAACCTGTAAATATGTTAACAGGGTAGTGAAATTTTCACATCTATTCCCTACTTTTTCTTAATATCTCTAAAGGAAATAATGAACCTATCTTTATGGGACAGAGTGGATATGCATCTTGATTTAGGAAGTGAATCACTATACGAAGAGTAGGAATTTGTTCTTTTGTTGATGATGAATCAAGAAGTAGACATGTATAAACATCTTACAGTATGTCTGTCCTCTGAACTCATTTCATTTCTTGCAGAGATTAGGCCTGCAGAAATATATTTTCAAATGCATTTGCTTTCTGAACAGCAAAGGGATGGTTCTTCCTATTTGCCTGCTCTGGAGCATTCGCCGAATCCTCTAAGATTGATTCTTAAAGCAATCCATTTGAACCCATCTTGTCTGAGATATTGGAAAGTCTTGCGCAGCTGTAGTGGTACTGGTTACCATGAATGATATTCAGAAAAATGGCTTTCCTGGATCCTTTCCCAATACGAAGGTTGAGTATGATTAACGATATTTGGGGAGGAAATTGTAGGGCGTCA
>JAOXNR010000029.1:1675115-1711513 GCA_028571225.1 Parsonsia alboflavescens
TGGCTTTCCTGGATCCTTTCCCAATACGAAGGTTGAGTATGATTAACGATATTTGGGGAGGAAATTGTAGGGCGTCACTCGGTTCTGTGTATTCAGATCGTTTATTCTCCCTGTAGATAAAATGTCATACTTTGGTTTTCTGCATTTACGTTATCTAGCAAAATCTTCCCAGATCCGGGGAGGATCTTTAATGCTACATTGAATAACATGTATAAAGTTTAGTGATTCATTGGTTGTCACTTTCACATGAGATCTGTATTGTAGCACCATTCATATTAAGAAATAGTAATGCGTTGCCATTTCAAGGAATGAGGGAATGTATTGGTAAAATTGTAAAATTAATTTTCTTACATGTTTTCTTCAGCCGTTACCCCTGCTACCATTAACTGAACTTATCTTGTTGCAACAATCATCAAATCTCCATTACATTCACATCTGTGAAATTTATACAACTTGAAAGTAAAATTCGTTCTGTACTTATGTTCAAAATTTGAGCATGATCTTGCGTTCGGATTGTAAGTACTTTCAACTGACCATATGCATGTTGCTTTAAACTCTTATATTTACTATTTTATTTTGCATGTGGTTTTGTTAAATGTTTTTAGATATTTGTATGTGTTCTTTATTGTTCTCGAAAAGAGGAAATGCTATAGTAAGCAACAGAATTTTTTTTATGAAGTATTTCGGTTAGGTCTCTAATGATTATCTGTTAAGTCACTTATCCTTTTTTTTTTAGTATTCTAAGATTTAATTTATTTTTTTAAAGTTTACTTCTAAATATATATATATATATATATATTTTAAGAGTTACGGGATAGCTCCCCGTTCAAGTAAGTCACTTTTCCCCGGGTATGCGGTTGCTGTCTTTTTTAAAAAAAAAATGTGAACGTCATTTTATAATTATTTTGTTAGAGGGATAATATAAGCAAAACACCTTCAAATACTTAATTAATTAAAATTTTAATAATAATAAATCCTTTAACTATAACTTATTATTAGTGATTAAAAAAGTTAGTTAGAATAATTTATATTTAGTGATGAAGAAAGTATTATCTATGTGATTGCTCGAGTTCTATGATAGCTTGTTGCTAGTTTTAAGTAAGCTATTGAAAGGGATGCTTAAATCCTTGATTTTTATGAATTTGTCTGAAACTCTTCTCATAGTCTATAACTAGAACTTTTAAATAAGAAATAAGATTATTTATATTAGAATAAGTTTTTTTTTTTTTTTTTTTTTACAAAAAAGAGAATTTCTTAGTTTATAACTATGAATCAGACTAGAAATCAGATTAATTATTCGTATCAAAATAAAATTATTTTCAAGAGATTTCATAGTATATAACTGGAACTTAAACTATAAATAAGATTATTTGCATCGGAATAAAAAATTTTCAAGAGAATTTCAAAATATATATTATATAACTAGAACTTAAACTATAAATAACATTATTTTATTTCTATCGGAACAAGATTTTTTGAGTTGGGTGCTACAATAAATTGAATCATAATTCATAAAAAAATTAATGGGCAAAAGATTCAAGATAACCCTCAACTTTTTTAAAATTCAAAATTTTCCCCTAAACTTTAAAATTCGTCAATCATATCTTCAAACTTTCAAACCATATAGCATATATCCTCTCGTCCCACCCGTCTGTTAGAATTAATAGAATTCATGAAACATTTATGTGTTCAACTTTTACCCTTATATTTTATTATTGTTCGACTTTTGCCCCTATAGTTTATTGTTTTCTAACTTTTATCTTTTATTAAATGTCTTGTCATGTCATACATATATTATATTAAAATCTACAAAATAACACATATCATGAATTATAAGTAGAAAATGTATTTCACGGCAAGACATTTATAAGGAATAAAAAAGTTAGACAACAATAAAGTCTAGAGGTGAACAATAATAAAGAATAAGAGCATAAGTTAGATAAACAAATGTTTTGTATATGAATTCTATTAACTCTAATGATTGGATTGGATGGAAGGGCATATTTTATACTTTTTGAAAGTTTAAGGTTATGACAGATGAATTTTAAAGTTTAAAAAAAATTAATTTTCATAAAGTTCAATATTATTGTGAATCTTTTGCACTAAATTAATGATTAAATTTTCTAATTTTCAACTAGATAATAATATAAAATAATTAATAAAATTAATGAAGGAATATGTTTAATTTTATGTAGACGTAAAATATTTTATTTTATGAAAGATTAGACTGAAAAGGAAAAAATATATCAAATGTAAGAATCTAAAAACTAATATTCAATAATCTACTGTTTATAACTTTTTAATTCTCTGAAAACTTGTAAAACAACCAGCGCTGCAAAAAATTGTTTTGTATAAATGATAAATTAATAGTTATGTGAAAAATATTAATCTAAAAATTTATTATTGATCGCTAGAAAATAATTGGAAATCTTCAAAGAAAAAAAAAATAATAAGAAATAAGAAATTAACATGGAATTAAATCTTTCAAAATTAATATCTCACTTGACTTTTTTTTTTTCATAAATTATAATAAAATTTGTAACTTTTAAGAAAATAAATAATGATAATATTTTGCAAGAAATTTCAGTCCCTAAAAACTACAATATATATATATATATATATATATATATATTTATATCTATACGAAAATATTAGTGTGTGCAACATTACACACACTAACAAGTACGACCGTTAGTTAACTAACGGTCAAAATTAACGGTCAATTATATTATTTTTTTAACGTAATTAATTAAAATTTAATTAAGTACCCGTAGGGTTTAGTTTATAAAAAATATTTGAAAAAAAATTTTTTATAGAAGAATTTATTTTTTCTTAACAACTAACCGTTAACTTTGAATATTAGTTGACTACCTGTTGCACTTGTTAGTGTGTACAATGTTGCACACACTAACATTTTTCTCTCTCTCTCTATATATATGTTTAAAAAATGAAATAACTTACTTTATCTTCAAACCTTCAAATAAACACAAAATACATTAAAAGAAAAAGAAACAATAATTTCAGGAATCAATGACATGAAATTCACATTCAACTTGATTCCCTAGATTCGAAGATTTCACAACATATTTGGTAAAATAAATAAATAAAATAAAATAAATTAGGAGAAAAAGTGAAAAATATGTATTTTTTAGTATTTGGCTTGAGCACTTAAATGTAATCCATACTCATCACCTCCATGTTCATTCAATTGGCACCACAAAATCCTTTTATCTGTCAGTGCCTGCCAAATTTTAGGGCTTTTTTTCCTTTACACGAAATCTTCATAAGGAATCACAGGTAAAGGCTCCCAAATGATTTTGAGGAACTAGTAATAGTCAAAAATCCAAATTAAACTGAAAATAAAATAATAATTATTATGACATATATCTTAGTATAATGCCATTAAAAAATAATAATAATATGGAAAATGCTTATCTGTTGAAATCCTTTTTGTCTCTATAGTCTAGCACCAACATGAGCATGGAAAGAAAGAGATGATATGATATATGATAGAAGAAATTAAAAAGACGTTCTCATTAAGAAATTTTGTGTGAGAAGCAAAATAAATAGATATTGAAAATAAACAGATATTCTTATCAACTTATTGAATTTTTAAACTTAATAAATATTAAAAAAAAAATAATCTAAACTAAAAACTTAGTACGGGAAGAAGATAAAAATTCTTAAGAAATATTGAAATATAATATAGAAATTCTAACCTCTCTAAGTCCGAAATGTAATACAAGGTCCGAAATATCATAAATTCTCACTAATTTCCATGCTTGAAATTATATCACTAAGATCCAAAATAATTTTAAAACTTTATTTTTTCCACCAATTCAATTTTTGATATCGTTTTATTTTTTAAGGTACGAAATCTTATTACCAAGGACCGAAATAGGTTAAAAATCATATATTTTTTTATTCTTTTAGCTTAATTTATTTAATTTTGATAACAAATTATAAAATAAGTCATGAACCAAAATTTTTACATATTTTCACTCTATATAAATAAAGATATTTTAAATATTTTGTAAATCTTATTATTATTAATTAATTCGAAGGTGATAATTAATATTTTCAACATTGTAATTTAGAGTTAATGTTTTTTTTTTATAAATAAATACATTATAAATAATTATATTAAAAATCCTTTTATTAATTTGTAACTTAATTTATTCAAAATTAAGCAATACCCATTTGGGTAAAGATTTACAAATTTTTTGAACTAATAAATAAGAGATAGATGTTTTCCAAAAAATTATACTTTAAAATTTAAATGATATTAGATGCGATAAATTTTTTCCCTTCTTTCTCAATACAATTTTTTCTAATTGGGATATATCAAAATATATTTTAACTTATTTACAACGAGTATTTTGGAAAGTAATTTATTTATTGTAGTCCTAAAAAAGGCGAGTTTAATTTAACGATAAATTTTCTAATCAACCGTTTCCTTTGTTAAATTATTGTAAAGATATGGACCTCACCCGTCGTATCTATCAACTCTGTCATGATCTCGTGGTGCCTATTGGGAACACACTTAGTGCACACGTGAAGTATTTTATCATGAGGCAGACAATTGATCTGCTACGACTTCACAGGGCACTAGATTATTTTAGTAGAGGCCCTTTCGGATACATGATGGATTTTTACCAGTACCATGGAGCCTATTATGCCAGGGCTGCTTTGCATATACTGACACAGGAGGTGACTTCGGAGGATACGCACCTCGATGAGATGTGGTTCTTCATATGAGACTAGTTATACCAATTAGGCTTTCAGAAGTATGCTCTACTTACTGGTCTATGTTATGGGAGAGTAGACCGGCACATTATTGAGAGGCCAGTAACGGCCACCTCTACCATCGCTCAATTGATAGGGATCGATCCACTTACTTCAAATGCGGTCTTGGTGACGTGGTAGGCCATGGCAATGGGAGAGCTGTCAGCTGATGATGCCCTTGGACTGGCATATAACATCATCATAGGTCGTTGGATACTCACCCGTGAGCTATTTGTAGCTGTCTAATTTTATGTATGGAGGATGTAGAGTCGGTCCCTTGGGGAATGATTGGGTGGAGCATGACGATGCACTCGTATTGGCAAGCCATCAGAGAGGAGAACGTCATAACCAGACATTTGTACGCTAACTGTTTTAATATTATTATATACATTCATATAATAATGATAATTTTTAGAATCTCTAATACTTATTTGATTTTTTTTAATCTTATCTTTAATTAGTGGTGAGTATACGATCACTTCCCATCCCTTCATCCTCACCTATATAGGGATGCCCAGGATGTGGATAAATGTGGCACTTCCTATGTGGGTCTACAACGCCCGAGGTGCCTTGCCCTTAGACAACCCCAGCTTGGCCCCTTAGTTGATTGGGATCTGCTGCTTACTGCTATAGTGAATGTATTTTGTCCTTTCACTTTCAATTTTTAGCTAAATAATGTTACTAAATTAAATTGCTAATTACATGCGAGTGCCACCTCCCCGTATATCGAGCCAGATTAGGCAGAGCGACAACAGTTTTACTGGACCAATTTCGCTTGCCTCCCCAATATTGCATTGACTTGCTTGGGTAATTCTCCCAAAATGCCCTTATGGGGCGAAATTTCCAATTTTGCCCCTTTGAGGCTTGAAATATCCCTTCTGACATAATCAATAAAGTGAAGAAGATTCAATGACAAACATGCACTTTCAATTAAATGACAGATTCAATGTTTGTTAAAATAACATTTACATATCATGAATCGTTTTAGCACGGATGTTGCCTTCATAAAAATCTACACCGTCATCAAAGACACTCACATCAATATTAACAAAATCTAATCCATCATTTTCCACTGAGTACCCCTTTCTAGAAACTCAAGATTGTTGGGTGGATATTGGATTAGATATGCGCACTTCATGATTTAATTCAATCGATGTTCAGTCATTTTCCTTCGGGAGGTGAGGCTTCCGTGTTGTGTGTATTCAGATAGGTGAGACAATTATGTTATTTTCTTTTGCATATTCTACACCTTTTCTTTCGATTGTATTGTTCATTTCGAGAAAGGAAGTGGGCCTCTTCTGGTCTTCCGACCGACCTTCTGCCAAGAGGAGCATTGACAACCACGTCATTCATACCTACAATTAAATTCAAAGATGAAAACAAGGGTACTAGCTGTATCGAAGGTGCATATGCTATCCCCAATATTTTCGTGTCCTTCAAATATCGTTAGCAAAAAGCAAGTGGAACCTCGGGATATACTGTTTTCACTGAGTGTAGTATGCCTTTGTGTCGATCAGATACAATAACCAAATCATCCCATAATCCATATGTAGTTCGAAATCTTCTTAAGAACCACTCCCATGAATCATTGCCATTCTCCTTGCGAAACCCAAATACAAAGGGAAAGGTTTGCCCATTTCCATCAGCATATACAACTGTATAAATTTTGCCATCATATACACCTTTCAAGTGTGTTGCATCTATGATAATTACAAGTCTCATATACTTGAAACAATCAATCAACGGACCAAGTACACAGAATGACCTCAGAAAGTGCTCATCACATGTATGTATACTGGTCACTGTCCCTGACATTACACGCTCCAATATATCGAGGTATAATTGTAGTTTTTTGTATGAGTCTTTTGGAGTTCCATGGCCTATGTTTTTTGCATGTTGTAATGATCGCCAAGCTTTGGTGTATCCGAGCTTCATACCATAATTCTCCCGCATGTCTCGAATCACATTTTTAGAGGTGTGATTCCCACCAACGAGTTTACTAGTGTACATACGACCAATCAGTGCTACATTTACACTCTTGTTTTGGCTTTGCTATACAGTCTGGATATAAGTGTGAGTCGAGACAAACTTGTGAATCATCCAAATTTGGCATCTGGTTTTACAATGTGCACGGCTCATGAAAGTACAATCTTTTTTATTCTTACATCGTGCCTCAAATCTTCCCTTATCCAAAGGTACCACATGATATAGAAATTAGTTATCTAGTGAATATTAGCTAATTACTATAATTAATTCATCCTTATTGTTAAAGACTGTATCTTTCCTATCGAACCCATTGGTGGAACCGTATCATCTACAGAAAAATGCACCTCTTTACCTTCATTTCAGACCATGTTTGTAAACCGAGTAGAATGGAATCATCTGTCTCATCCCACCGTCGGAGTTGTCATCATTGTCATCGTCATCATCCTCAATAATGCGAATATATTCTTCATCATATTCATAATCATCATCTATGCAAATATATTCAAATGTCCCCTCTTCATCATTTTCATCAATAAATTCATCCCTTGCATGATCATTTGGACTGAAAGGACAATTAAAGAAAGTATCACTACCGATACCACCCTCATAAGTTCTTTGAATTTTGTTGACGACCACAACTTCAGGACCAGCAATCCCTTTGAAATAGATGATGCCATATAGATCTTCAATGTCCATTAATTTAATACTCCTATTAGAAAATATAGAAGTAATTGAAATTTGTATGTCAAATTGGTTTAAATCAATCTTCATACAGTTTGCCATAGTTTTCCTAAAATCTTCGTAGTTCACTTCAGATGGTACAACTATTGGATGCATCCTTCCACTTAGAGAATCCTCATGAGTAGTAATCCTAATGTAAGCCATTTCTTCGAACAACACAAAGAAACCTATTAAAAAAAATCCATTGAATAATGAAAAAATAAATAAAGGAGGGGAAGAAATCATGTAGGTTTGCAATGAATATTTTGGGGACTAAAATTACCATATCAAGGACCGGAATCCCCCTTTCAAGGTCCAAAATATTTAAACAAAAAAAAAAAAAGGAAGGGTGAACTACTCAAGATTCGCAATACCTCTTTCAAGGATTGGTTTTAAATAATAAAGGCACGGAAGACCCCTTCAAATTCCGGAATATTAAAAAGAAAAAAACAAGAAGAAGGGAAGACTTTTAGACCATGGACCGAAATTACAACACTAAGGCCCGATTTTGACCAGTCAAGATCAGGAATATCACCTCAAGGTTCAAAATGTTTAAAAAAAAAAAAAAGAAAAAAAGAAGTGAAGGCCTCCACAAATGCAAAATCTAAAATCCCCCTCTCATGGTTCGATTTTGACTAGTCAAGTTCCGAAATATCTCCCAGGTTTGAAATCTTTAAAAAATGAGTGATGGCTTTCACAGACATCAAGTTCCAAAATCCTCCTTTCAAGGATCGATTTTGATTGGTCAAGGCACGAAATTTCCCCCCAAGGTTCGAAATGTTAAAAAATGAAATGAAGGCTTTCACAAACCCAAAATCCAAAATCCCTCTTTCAAGGTCCGATTTTGACTAGTCAAGGCACGAAATTTCCCCCTAAGGTCTGAAATGTTAAAAAATGAAGTGAAGGATTTCAAAAACACAGGATCCGAAATCACCTTCTTAAGATCTGATTTTGCCTAGTCAAGACCTGAAATCTTTATTAAAAAAAAAAAAAGAAGTGAAGACTTCAACAAACCCTACCCTAAGGTCTGAAATCCCCTTCTCGAGGGTAGATTTTGACCAGTCAAGGTACGAAATATTCCCCAAGGTCCGAAATATTTTTTGTAAAAAAGTGAAGGCTTCACAAACTCAAGATCCGAAATTACTCTCTTGAGATCCGATTTTGACCATTCAAGGCATGAAATTTCCCCTCAAGGTCCGAAACTTAAGGGAAAAAAAAGGGAAGAGAAGTGAATTCTATCACAGACCCAAGGTCTGAAAGCCCCTCTCAAAGTCCGATTTCATCATTCAAGGCATGAAATTCCCTTGTTTGAATTGAAATCTTTGCAATTCCACCTTCCTTCCTTCCTCCTCTTACTACTGAATGTGACACCATAAAAACAACACAAAACAAACAAGCACAAGCTGCCCAACGCTAAAGAAAAGAAAAACAAAGAAAAAAATTGAAAAATGTATTTTCGAACACCACCTACCTTTTTTTTCTTGATTTTAGAAAATAAAAATCACCAACATAATAACTTAACATAAAAAAAAAGCTGGATTTTTTTTCTTTCTCTCCGACAAAGGAATGGTTCTTCGAGTAATTTTCTTAGCTATAAATCGAAACTTTTGATCAAATGAATAATGTTAGTTGTTGTTTCTTCAATTCATTTTTATACCTTGTTGGGTTGGATAGTTGTGTGGGTTGAATGCTGATAATAAGATAGTAAATACATATTAAAGGAAAATAAATGTTAAGTTTTGTTTTTTTATTTTTTATTTTAAGAAAAAGTCAAAATAGATATAGAAAGTTTATTTTTCACGTGAGTAAACGTGACATGGTATAAGGATAAGTAGGAAATAATTGTCTCCAATTTGGGAAGAAATGAAATCCTCCCCTTTCCTCCCCTTCGTACCTTGCTTCAAAATTGGTAGTAGTCTCTTTTTAGTTTAGCACCATCGCGTCTCTCTGCCTTCGTTTCCTTTTCTGCTCTTTCAGCAGCCTGAAACCGTAGGCCAGCTGAAGACCGAAGCTGCCCGCTTCTGATCTCAGCTGCTTCATTCTGCTGCAAGCCCTGCTAGATCGATAAAGAAGAAAAATATAGAAATCGATCGATTGATTGATAAATTGGGTTTTTGTTCAGTAATGGCTTTGAAGTTTCTGAACAAAAAGGGGTGGCACACAGGAAGTCTGAGGAATATAGAAAACGTGTGGAAGGCAGAGCAGAAGAAGCTAGAGGAGCTCCGTAAGCAGATTCAGGAGGAGCGGGAGCGCTCCGAGTTCTGTCTTCTCCAGGAACAAGCTGGTCTGGTCCCGTAAATTCCCCGCCTTGTTTGACCTTTATAGGGTTTTCGGTTTTTTTTTTTTACTTAATTCTTTAAATTATTTGCCTTCAGGAGACAAGCGAGGTTGGAATTTCTTTATGATTTTGGATTAGCTGTAGGGAAAGGCAGTTCTTCCGGCAGCGGATTCAAGGGTTCCGAAGACTGATTCTGGGACTGCTGCACCGTCATCCTCTACTTCTTCTTCCAAGGTAATATATTTTTTTTTCAAAAAATAAATACTATTTTATTCCACTCTCCTGTCCTTATTGTTATCCTGAGTATTTAATGATGATATCTGCGGTAAACAATTTTTTTTTTTTTGATTCTAAACTTGATGTTTTCTTTATCTGCTATAATATGTTGATACTATTAAAGGAGGAATAAAGGGATGCTAATAGTTGCTTACTATCTCTGTCAACCATATTTTTATCAGTTTTAAATAGATCACATTTCAAAACTTAAGAATTAGAATCTGTAAAAAATGACTGATTTGTTGGTCACCGTTAGGTTGCTCCTTTGTTTGCGTTGATATATCATAAAATCATTTGTTCCGAAAACAAAAAATCACAAAACCATTTAGGAGCTTTAAATTTCAAAGATGTTTGAAATTTGCAGTGAGTCTGCTACTCTGCCTAAACTTTGTAGAAGAGTTAATTATTTCTCCCTCAATCTAGTTCATAAATGTTTCCTGCTATTTCCATTTTGGACTCTGTTGGAGCAATTCTTGTGTGATTTTTGTTCATGAGATGAATTATCAACATGGTTATATGCATTGTCATGTGCAGCAGCAATCAGCTGTGCCAGGAGCTCTCTTTGAGGAGAAATCACAATCTGCCAATGATGCTTGGAGGAAACTCCATTCGGACCCTTTGCTATTGATTTGTCAATGGGAGCAAAAAGCCTTTACTCGTGTCAAGAACAACCCTATCCAGATGTCCATGATCCGCAAGTCTGTAAGTTTTTTCTAACCTTAGTTTCTATTTTGTTTTCTTGTTAAGTGTACATGTTCACTGTTTGCATGAACCTCTTTTCTTTAGCATAATGAGGCTAGTGAATCTCATGTAGAAACATATTATTTGATCTCAGCATCAAACAATAATGAAAATCAACACAGCCAACCATAGCATAAGAAATATTGGTTGTTTTAGGCTGTGGTCCTCTCTGCGGATTTCTTTATCCAGGAGGAAGAATATCTCTTCATTAAATAGTAGTATTTCCAGGGGAGAAAAAAAAATGCAGAGCAGTTATCCTGAAAATTACCACCTTGCTCTCTGAACTCATCATCAATCATTTTATACCCTGCTACATCACTGGGTCTTTGCTTATACCTCCAAGTGTCTTCTTCTTTTTCTCAGAGATATTTCAGATTCGTTGTCTCACTGGCAGAAAGAGTACTGGTTGCAATTGGCCTTTTGTGCCCAATTGTTCACGGATTCTTTTTCACAACCATTATATCACCAATCTCATACTTCCTGCATCCCAATATGCAGGGAAAAAAATTGTTTCACATTTCCTCATTTGTAGCTTTTTTGGTGTGTCTTGTTGTTACGCAATATCCAGAAGGATTTCCTAATTGTAATTCTTTTACATTTTTTTGCTTGAAATGACCAGCTCCTATTTCTAGTATTTCACTTAACAAAATACTGATTATCAATAGGCAAAAGTTCAATTCGATGTCCGCTTATTTCTATTAACCTTTTTTTGCCCTCTCATATTGAAGCAACAAAAAGGAGAAGAAGCATGACAAGGATAAAGATATAGAACCTAGGAGTAAGCATCACCGCAAAAGGTGATGAACGAAGAAAAGCCGGCCACCACAAGGGCTCACGTAGTACATCTGAGTGTTTGGAAGCGGAGTCAAGTGATGGAGGAGATGCCTGGAGGAAAAGAAGTTCTTATAAAGATCTTAGCTACAAAGAGCTGCCCAGTTCCTTAAGGGATCCAGAAACTGGGAAAGACGATCAGAGGAGAAAGAAAATATGTTGGGATGATTTTTGGAGAGAAGAGCACTATTCAAGGCATAAAGAATCTCCATCTGTCTATAAGAACGTGGACAGTGTAGATACAAGAGTTCATCAGAAGAGCCAATTTAACTCTTCTGATACCTCACAAAGGAGTGGAACACACAATAAGTGCCGTCCCAGAAAGCTTTCCAATGAAGAGAGAGCGGCAAAGTTGCAAGAGATGCAATGGATGCAGAACTCCATGAGGGGCATAGATGGAAACGTATAAAAAAGGCAGAGGAAAACGATGCCAAAGAGGCAGTTCAAGCCCAAAAATCTGAGGGCAGAAATTTTCTGGATGCAGTTCAGAAAAGCATTTACGGCTCTGATAAAAGTGGATCCTCCACAATAGAGAGTGTACGCCGCCGTATACATTACTCACAGGGCAGATCAGAATCCACGGATAGAAATGCTTTTCGGCGGTTAGAGATAAGCAATCAATCAATGTTGTAAAAGATGTATTGTTTTCTTGTTTATGTTTCCACATTTTGTTGACATTTGAGAGTTATATAAGATCTTGTATGATACTCCTGGTTGGTTCCAAAATAATATCTTTATTCCAAATTTTCTTGAACTTTTTCTACGTTGGATTGTGGGTCCTATGATTTGGTTTGTCTTCGTTGCCAACTGAAACACTAATGAAAGTAGTTGGAATACAGATGTCACAATGTTAAAGTATGGTCAGAAAAGTTATTGTTAGTTACAGGTTATCCCAGTCAATTGAAAACATTACTAATAGAAAATGGATATTGATTATCCCAATGTTTAATCAAACCGTCCACTATTAGTCTTCTTAGATCATCTATATAGATCATAACAACATATTAGGTTTTATGCTTAATAATCTAGCACAATATAACCTGTGCACTTTATGGGAAATGCAAACATAATATAGGAGGCTTGTCTATAAGAATCAAATCTATTGATTTAATTGCTTCTGTTGTTATAGATTAGCTTAGTCTTTTCAGTCAGTGTTCTTAATTGTCATGTCTCTTCAACCTATTTGTCCTAGATCCTGAATGATAATACTGTTCTCCAAATTTCTTGTCATGAGGCTCATTAATATTCAGCATAGGTTCTGAAAAGAAATGCAAATAGAAAATATGAAAAATCAAGGGGGATGAACAGTTTTACAAACTCATTGCGAGAAGAAAGAACCAAATTTGTAATAAATAATAATAATGAAAAGAAGATCCTTGTATGTGATAATAAATGTAGAAATTTGGACTTGGCCCTAGCTCCAACAACTAACTCGTGTGTGTGTGGGTGTGTGAGGGGTGAAGTGTTTTGCCTGGCCCAAATGTTATGATGTGTGGTCTCAACTCTTGGTGACCAGACATCTGTGGGAAGCCTGGCCGCCCCTCTTTTTAAAAATTCTTTATGAAGCATTATTGCATGAATTCTATTCATGGTCATTTATCAGACTTTTATATCAATTTGTATTTGTTTGCTACTACAGACTCAGAAGAGGCAGCTTAACTAGGATCCTTGCCGATAACTGTAGGTCTTTTACAGTAATATTACCTGGACCGTGGTTTCTATGGTTTTCTCGGTCTAAAATTTGTTTATTTACAGGCGTGGTGACCAATGAATTGTTCATTAATTAACTATTATCTGAAGGCCAGTTAACTATTTGCCGCTTATAATGTTAAAGTTGAGCTTCCAAAGAATTATTTGGTTAATGAGTTTAAAGTAGAAGCCTACATGGGTGGGCACATACATGGTGTTTGTTAGATGTTAAAGTAGCTGGCTAGTTTAGGAAATATCTTTCTTTAGCGCCAGTATGCTGTAGATTCACCAGGCCAAGCCAACAATCTTAAGAGAATCTTTGTTCCCTTGCCAACTTCAAGGCGACTGAGCAAATAAAAAACTTATAGTCGTTGCAGATATTATTTATCTCCAAGCATGATCATCAGGGTTGACTTTCATAGGGCTCATCCTAAAATTGGTTTATTCGTCTCTAAGCACGGCCAGGGTTGTGTAGGTCGAAATAGATCAAGCTGGAAAAACAAGATGTGTGTAAACACTTGTTGGAGAGAATTCAATGGCTAGAGTTAAAATAAATCTGTCAAGGCAAGATAATATGCTGATGTAGATTTGTTGATGTATTGTTGGTTTGCTCTCTACATTATCTGATCACAGGTTCTGCATTATCTTTTCAGCATGAATAATTTAATGTTGCTCTCTGTTGCAGGAATACTTATTTTTGTACTACTATTAAATTGCTCTAAAATTCCTGGCAATCACATTTTGTATTTCTGGCAAAGAATAGATATGATTGATGCATCTGCTGATGGTTTTTCATCCATAGGTTATATAAACATGACGTGTTTTCTCTGGGTGGTGGCTGCATCGTTGTGAATTTGAGATCTTCACACATCAAATTTTGTTCTTGAACCAATGTACCTTTTTGTTGTGTAGACAAATATACTAAATTGTTTGCAGAAGTTTATTGTCTAGATACATGTTTTCTTCTTTTGTATACAACCCAGTGGTACATGTCTATCATCAGAAGAGTGACTCAACCTGACATTGCATATTTTAGGAACTCAGACTTTGGGGAGTCTGTTCTAAATGATGCAGTAAGTTTTTTGTTATGTTATCTCTTTTTTATTGCAACCTTTTTGCATATAGTTGCATTATAGATCTTGTTTTCAAAGCATACTAATATTAGTTACAGAATGCACATACTAATATTATTTACATTTACACAATGCATGGTTGGCCTCTGATAAGTGTTTTATTCATTTGCCTTTTCTTAGCAATAATCAGAATATGACTAGATTGTTTAGAAGATTTTATTTCTCTTTCTTCCATTTCTTGTTCAGTAGACTGCTTTATTTCATAGAAAAATCCTTATACAGAGGATTTTTGTTGGAGTAAATGGAAATTATACGATGACTTATTTTGTTTGTTTCCTGCTTGGCAAGCAATTGGAAGATGGCAATCTCCTTGTACTAGTAGGCCACCTCATATTTATTTATTTTAACGGGAATGGCTAAAAGATTTTTGATAAGTCTACCTTTGTTTTTGTAGGAGAATGTCATCAGCAAGAAGCCATATGGCCCATGGTCAGAATTTCTTAATGGTCATTTTATGATTTCTTGAGACCTTTGTTGGATCAATGTCATCAGGTTTGTCACAACTTACTGCAAATAACTTATCATTGAAGAATTCTTAAGTTACTTGCAGACTCATGTGACATAATTTTTCTTTTCAATTGCATTAATTCTAGATTTTTTAAGCATCTGAATACTAAGTCAATTGTAATGTTTGCCCCTCAGTGTGGCTTTCTTAGTTCCTTATATTGTCAACTTTAAAGTTAGGGGAAGAGTCAATTTTGCTAGTTTGGTGGTAAACGACAATATTTGGGACAGATAGATTTTGAGTTCAAGACACAATGAGGATAAGTGGGGAATCACTATTGATCCTCGGGAGAAAGGGTATGGGGAGCAGAAAAATGAAAAAAAAAAAAAAAGAAGAGTTAAGGGATGAGCTGTCGTCCTTGTCATTTATTCTGTGGAAATTCTTTTTATGGTAGCCAAATCGCAAGTGGCAACAACTGGATATAGGGACTAGGCACACATCACAAGTATTGGAACCAGAACGCGTTGGATTTTTTGGGTGGTTACTGAAAATTGCAACAACCGCCTACAATTAGGAAAGGGATCAAGGAGGGAGAACCAGAACTGGCCTTCCCAAGTTTCTCAATCACTGAGAAGCATCTCTCTGCTTGACGCTTCATGCACCTCCTTATCATTTCAAATTTTTGTGAAAGAGCTTAGTCTTGGATTTCAATATCTTATCTTCGGAAAAGTATGCTGGCTTTCGTTAAATTACATTATATAATTGAGAGATGAAAGGGCTGCAAATATTATATTTGTAATGTGGAAAAGTAACTGAAAACCATGATTGTATTGGAAAAGAAATTCTTTTGCTGGAGAGTGTTTCTTATAAAAGCTTGGGCAATCCTCTCCAAATGAGATGACACTTGGAGTGGAGTCAGGCCCAAACTTAACTTTCAATATGATATCAGAGGCAGCTCTAGTCCGATGCTGGCTCTATGGTTTCACCTTATGTCAAATCCATGTCAACTCCTAAGGTTTGAGGGGGTTGTTGGGTGTAAATCCACTACAAAATACATTTTATGAGGAGAGAATTTTCCAAGGTTTATAAACATTTTCCCCCAATATGAGATGCCCTCTCAACACATTAATCTGATCTGCTGTCTATTTTGATCTAGCAATAACTAAGTATTGCTTCTAAATGTACAGGTGTCGGAGTTGGATTTACCTCTGCCTTGATATCCTTCATATTGATTATTATTTTAAGCCCTGACCCCCCAGAACCTTTACCAGTATGCTGGTCTGGATATTGACAAGTGCCTACTTTTCTCAATCATATTATATTTTATTACGTGGAACAATTCCTGAGTTACTCTTTTTTACAGTCTTCAGAACCTGGATTTGTACTTTTTCCTTATTTCCCGTAAGTCTTCTCTGTCATTTCACTTAATTTTCAGGCACTCTTGCTTTGCATTCTCTCAACTGAATCTTGTTTTAATTCTCTGGGACTTATTTGGCTACTCCAAGCAAGTTAGTGATGTCGTAAAGCAAATGCTCATTCGACACTGTCTATAAATATATCATGAGCTTGGGTTATAGACTTCCGCATGCTTCAATTGGTCAACTCAATTGTCTTTTATGTATGTGTTTATTAAATCGGTAGCAAACTATTATTCTTAATAATGTTAAAAGACATTTCCTTTCTTCTTTAAGATATATCCATAAATCATTATATGATAGTGATTTATGCTAAATATACAAATACAAACGACATGTAATGTAACCACGTAACATTACATTTCCAAATGCAAGATTTTACACCAAAGTTACCATGGCTCGGATGATCTTTTCAAGCATAATTAATTTTTGCCTAATATTTTACATGAATATCTTTTTTTAAACACCTAAAGAACTGTAGATCTTCTGATTTTAAGTTACTTGTGACTGAAAAATGGTTCTGCTTTCTTTGTTAAGAGCTGCAAATGTCTTTGGTTGTGCATATTTGTTGAATTTGGCTCGCATCGAAAAATACCCATAAAACATCAGAAGGCACTTTGTTGCGGTGGTAAGCGGTGAAGAATTTGAATTGCTTTCCTTCTGTTTCTTTTTTTGAAACGTCCAGGTCTTCAAGGGGCTCTTGCACTGCAAAAAATACACGATCTTCCAGAAGGCCATACCCAGACAATATTTACCGCCACTACTGCTATAGTTGTTCTAACGGTAAGCAAAATTTATTTCTTGTGATTGGGGATTTATTTGACCAAATATGCAGCATGATGTGGTTTATATTAGTTTGATCTACCTGGTGTTAGAATTATTTATATTAATTAAATAGTTATTATAGATGGATTAGTCCTGCGATGCAGGTAATTCATAATTGGTCGGAAAACCTAATTCTATTCACAGTTAGAGAGGTCTCTAATTTCACTCTATTTAAGGACTAATAGCCCCATTAAATTTAATCATTTGGTTTTCTCTCGCTACAAAATTATTTGGTTGAAGCTAGTTATTCGTCTTAATAAAAACATAAATTTCTTTCTATAGTCAAAGTTATTTTCTTCCTTATACTATATTTGTTATAATCTTTTTCTATTTATTTCAACAGTGGTATCAGAGCCTGGGGTTATAGTAATATAGTTGGTTATCGTGATTGGTAAATTAAAATTTTTGGAGATTATTAAATTTTGTGATGGCAAGTTTTGAAATCTTGTTACTAGTGGTATTTCTCAAGTTTTCTCTCTTCAACTTGATAATCTCCTTTGAGTTATTAGCATGATGTTCTAACCTACTCAGCTAATAGGCCATACATTTAATCATGATTTATTCATCTTGTTTGAACAAATTATCTTAATTATGAAAAATATATGTTTATATATAAATAAATAAATATATAAATATACGGATTTGCTAAGGCGCGATTCGGAGCGTATCTTAATACGCGCTCCAACAGTTAAAGTAACGGAATTGTTGCTCCGCTTGATTGGCTGCATGAGCACTGTAGCAACAATTCCGTTACGGTAACGATTGGAGTGCGCATTAAGGCGCCCTCCGGAGTGCGTCTTAACAAAACCGTATATATATAAATATATATATATATATATTGTAAATTTTATTCACTCCTTTTTTGTAAATATTTGTATCTTTGAATTTTGATCTTTGAAGAGAGATATTTGTTATAACTAATGGTTGGGAATTCATCTATCATGAACCTAATATGGATTATATATATTTGCTCAATATGCTATGTTTATTAATTTATCAACTTTGTAAATTTATGGATGCATGTTGTTTTGATAATTTTGTGTCCTATCAATATAGTTTTCTCGATTTTGTATTTGAGACTATTGTGAATATTTTAGGCTTTGATATTTTATTATCCTATCGATATAAATTATTAGAGCCTTAGGTGATATTGACACAGTTTTTGTTTTGAGATAATTGCTTTATGCTGTTGGAGAAACCTGTGATAATTTAGGTTATGTGGAATACATAACACAGTTTCCTCCAATTTTGATCCAACATTTTTGTCTTCACAATTATGATCTTCTGTGAAAACATTGAATGGGACCAATTATGAGGACTAGTTTGAATCTTTGGATTTTTATCTCTAAATGGAAGAATTGGAATTATCATTGGTAGATCCTAAATCTCTTGTGCTTACCTATCAAACTTCTGCTGAGGATAGAGCTTATTTTTAGAAATGGCACAAATCAAATAGCTTGTGTCTTAAGGCTAGTAAGTATACCATGGACAGGAATATAAGACAAGGGATACCTAAGAAAGGACAACTCGTGCATTTCTCAATGATCCTTTCTCAGTGACATTGGTGCAAAATAGAAGAAATTCAATAAGTCTCAACAATTGTATTATCTTAATTTGATTGAGAACACTAAGTTTGACGGAGTTGATAGTGCTCGTAAACATTTGTTGAAACTTTCAAATTATTTTAACAAATTGAAGACTTGAAAGATGAATTTTCATGAAGATTATATAGTTTGGCATATGCTTCAGTCTCCTCGATATCAATATAGTCAGTTGATTAGATCTTACAATGCTCAAAAGGATCGTTGGTTTATTGATGATGTGATAATGATTATCACTCAAGAAGAGGAAATCATGTTCCTACTCCTATTGTTAACTATGTTTCTTGAGGGCATGAGAATAAGTCAAATGATAAACCTAAAGGGAAAAGGGTGGAAATTGACATAATAATAAGGGGGTTAAGAATGATGGTCATTTAGAGCCCAAGAAGATTGGAAAGAAGTTGTTTAAGGGTACATAAAATTATTGCAAGAAGTATGGTCCTACAAGTTTAAGAACTAGACTGACAAATTAGGTACCGTTCTAGCTCTAGTATTATCTGAATCTAATATTGTTGATATTCCTCCTAATTCTTGGTGGATGGATTCTCATGCCACAATTCGTGTTACGAATTCATTGCGGAGATTGAGAAACAAGAGGAGGCCAAGTGAGAATGAGAAGGAGATCTCTAGGATAGAAGGAAGAAGCGTAGTTGAATTTAAAGGATCAGTTAGTTCAAAGTTATCTTCAGGACATTTATTACGTCTTGAGAATGTAGTTTACTTTTCTTCTGTTAAAAGAAATTTGATTTCTAGTTTTGCTTTGGACAAATGTGGTTATTCACTTATATGCTTGATTTGTATTCTAAGTTTTTCAGTGCATCTAATTCCGCATTGAATACCGTTGTTGGACAAAAAAGTGAAAGAATTGATGAAAGGCCATTGATGTTATGACGTAGAAGTTTGGGTCATATTTCTAAAGAAAGGTTGGAAAGATTGATTAAAAGTGGAATATTACAAGATTCGGATTTCTCTGACTTTTTCACTTGTGTTGATTATATTAAAAGAAAATCCAGAGCTTGAAACAAAAAGGTAAAAAGATCATTGAATATCTTGGATTTAATTTATACTAACATATGTGGACCTTTGACTATTAACTGCTATGGGAGGATTTAAGTATTTCATCACCTTCATCGATGAATTTTCTAGATTTTGATGGATTGATCTTCTTTGTGGGAAATCTAAGTCTTTAGATGCGTTTAGGACATTTAATTTTGCTGTTGAATTGACAAAGGGAGAAAAGATTAAATTTGTAAGATCAGATAGATGAGGTGAAAATTATGACAAATATATCAAAATTGGGAGGAATTCGGGACTTTTTGCAAAATTCCTAAGTGATTGTGGAATTGTGGCACAATATACCATGCTTGGGACTCCTTAATAGAATGGTATGGCTGAAAGGAAAAATCATATTCTTATGGATATGACAAAATGCATTATGAGCCATTCTACATTATCAGAGTTTCTTAGGGGAGATGCCTTGAGAAGAACAATATACATGTTGAATCAAGTTCCAAGTAAAGTTGTTCCTAAAACGCCTTATGAGTTACTTATTGGAAAGAAACCCAGTTTAAAGCATTTCCATGTGTGGGGCTGCTAGGCAGAAGTAAGATCATATAATAAGTAAGCTTCTAAAACTATTAGTGGATTCTTTATTGGATATCACATTGGATCGGGAGGTAGTGGATTTTACTGTCCTTCTCATTTTATTAGAGTAATAGAATCAAATCGAGCTATACGTTTTGAGGATTAGCTGGACAATGGAAGTCAACTGCCTAGGAAAATTGATCTAAGAGAAGATCAAATTGTTATGCCCGAGCTAGTTTTACATTCACCTATGATTTTGCCTACAATTGATAATGATAATACTAATCATAATGCTGAGGTTCCTGGTGATTTAGTTCATGAAAATGAAGAAGTGACCGAAGATATTGTGGTTTTCCATATTAGATGATTTTATTGTTTATTTACAAGAACATGATTTTGACATATCTGATATTTTTGATCCCAAATTGTACCAAGAGGCTCCATCTAGTCTCGATTCTTCTATTTGGATGATTGTTATAGAAGATGAATTACCCTCTATGTTTTACAATGGAGTATGGGATCTTGTTGAATTACTTGATGTTTATAAACCTGTTGGTTGTAAATGGATCTTCAAGACTAAATGGAATGCATCTGGAGATATCAAGAGATACAAAGCAAGGTTAGTGGCAAAGGGTTATAATCAAAGAGAAGGTATTGATTATAAGGAAACCTTCTCACCGATGTCTTCAAAGGACTCATTCCATGTTGTGCTGGCTTTGGTTGCTCATTTTGATTTGGAACTTTATCAGATGGATGTGAAAATTTCTTTCTAAATGGAAATTTAGATGAAGATGTCTATATGATTCAATCGGATGGTTTTGTAGAGAAAGGCAAGGAACACTTAGTTTGAAGATTGAAGAAATCTATTTACAGATTGAAACGGGCTTCAAGACAACGGTATCTCATCTTTGATGATGTTGTAAAACTTCTCTTGGTTTCAGGAAAACACCTCCGATTGATATGTTTACCTAAAGAATAGTGGGAGCGATTTTATCATTCTTGTACTTTACGTTGATGATCTTTTGCTCGCTAGTTCTAGTATTGGATTGTTGAACAAGACAAATAATTTATTATCCAACCATTTTGATATGAAAGATCTTGGCGATGCATTAGTTGTATTAGGTATTCAGATTCGTCGTGATAGAGTACGTGGTATTCTTGGTTTATCCCAAGAACTTATATTGAGAGAGTCCTTAGTGGATTCAATATGGAAAACTATTCATCTAGGGTTGAAAAGATTTCTAAGTCCCAATGCCCTAAGAATGATGCAGAGAAAGCTTTTATGGAAAGAGTCCCATATTCAGCAACCATTGGCAATTTAATATATGCTCAAGTGTGCACTCGTCTGGACATTGATTATGTTGTAAGTGTTCTTGATAGATATTTGAGCAATCCTAGTGTGGATCATTGGAAAGATGCTAAGAAAGTCATGAGAAATCTGCAAGGTACAAAGGATAACATGTTAACCTTTCGTAAATTTGATCACCTTGAAGTCATTGGCAACTCTAACTCCAATTATGTTGGCTGCTTACCAAATAATGGCAAATCCACTTCTAGTTATATATTTATGATGAATGGAGGAACTATTTCATGAAAAAGTGTTAAACAAACACTAACAACTACTTCCACTATGGAGGCAGAATACATTGCTTGTTTTAGACTACTCGTCATGCCTTATGATTAAGGAACTTGATTTCTGAATTTTGTGTTGTTGACAATATATCTAGAACGTTAACAATTTATTGTGATAATAGTTCTGTTGTGCTCTTCTCTCAGAGTGATAGATCTTCCAAGAGATCTAAATATTTTGATATAAAGTATCATTGAAAGAGAAAATTCATGAATTTCAGACTTGATTTTGAGCATATGACTACAGATCGCATGTTAGTAAGTCCGGTGACCAAAGGCTTAACTGTTGGAATCTTTGAGACTCATGTGACTCATATGGGAGTTGTTTTTTATGCCTTGGTTTAGTGGGAGTCTGATTCTATTCGTACTCTTGAGTTTTGTAACTTTTAGTTCATTTTATGTTTGTGTTTAAACCATTAGTTTTGGATACATTTCTCATATCACTTGTATTCCATCTTTAATAGTTTTGAAACTTGACATATAATATCATATCCCTATTGGATTTATATCTATATTATCTTTATTCTAGTTTCATTACTATTAATTCATGATTGGATTAATGTAAATCGAGTGAGAGATTGTTAGAGTTATATATAAGTCTTTTATGAATTACATTAATTAATAAATAACTCAATTAAATAGTTATTATAGATGAATTGAGTTTGTGATTTAGGTAATCCATAATGGGTTGGAAAATCTAATTTTGTTCACAGTTGGAGAAGTCCCTAACTTCACCCTATTTTAAGACTCATGACCCAATTGAAATTTAGTCATTTAGTTTTCTCTCACTACAAAACTATTAGGGTTGAAACTAGTTATTCTTCTCAATAGAAACAAAAGTTTGTTCAAAGTTCTTTTCTTCCTTATTTGGTGCAACATGTCAACCAATGATTTTGATCCAGGTATATCTATATAAATCTATACTATATGTGCTATAATCTTTGTCTATTTATTTCAGCTTCACATTCAACTCAATGTGATATTTTGTGCTGGTTGAAGATGTCTATGGGCTATCAATGAAGGACAATTACAATCTGTTGAGCAACTTGCATTGTATAAAGATATTCGAAGCATTTAGGGCGTTTAGAGTCACACTTTTTTGTAAAATGTGATGCATCTTTGGAGTGATAAATTCATACACAAATGTCAATTAAGTTCATTCCAGTTTATCCATATCTAAAATTAGTTACTTTGCTTAATTCCTATCATTGTTCCTCTGGTCGTTTGAATTTACGTTGTCAAATAAATTTGCTCCTGTCAATGCTCTTTCCTACATAGGTTATTTTTTGCAACATTTAAGTGATTAGTATAACAAAATCAATGCGAAAGATTACTACAAATTTGCTAAATGAACCAAAAAGAGAGACATTGAAATCTTTTTTCATTCCAGTATATACATAGTAGGGAAAGAGGGAAGGAGGGGAAGGAGCATTGACAGGATTTTGGAATAGATGGGACTTTGTATGGCATTGACCATGAGACCTCTTTCTTGAGCAAAAACTCTTATACCTCTAGAAAAGTTGTTTCCATTGAGAGATGCTGAAATCTGGTTTTATATCATATAGTTATATATGTGATTGAAGATTTTTAGGATTGGAAAATAAATCTATCTCTCTTGTATAATTCTTAAAGAATTACATGTTTATATACAAATCAAGATGCCAAAACAGTAGCTATACTAAAACGGGTAACTACCCAACTCAATCTAATAATCTAAACAACAATTATAAACCTTTCTATACATTACTAGCTGAAGAACTCCACCCCTGAGGTGCGGAGAGGTGTTCGTTTTATTCATATATACATCTTTTTAATTTAATAACAAAAAAATATATTCCTTAAAGTTAATATTTTACAAAATTATTTATAAAAACAATATACAAATCATGTCAAAGGGAAAAATTTAATACCACCAACACAACGGAGAGAAAAAAACGGGGGTATAATTTCTAACGAAATTTTTGTGAAGCTATTGATTTGTGAGGAATTATAAAGGGTTTTTTTCCCCTTAATCTACTTTTTGACACTGAAAAATGATTTGAGACCAAGTTTCATAGGATAAAAAAAGCATTATAATTTTTTTTTTAAAAAAGCCTTCTAATTCTTTTCATGATTCCGATCAAAACTAAACTGTATAACTTCCTTGGAGTTATTACGAATGCGTTCCAATTAATAACTGTACATCAATATCAATTGATATTCCAACCACCCCAATTAGAATTTTATCTTCTTCAGTTCTCTCAAATGAAGTTTTAACACAACAGGGAATTGTTCCAAAATAGATTCAATAGAATTTACAACAAATTGCAATAGCACAGATATTTTTGTCATTTGCACTCAAATTATTACTTTTAGGTTTCTCTCTTGATCCACTAGAAGGTTTTCCATTTAGGCACTTTTTAAAGAGGAGCTTAATTTGCATTGACTAGGAACATCTTAATCACCTTATATTATTTCCACTTGAGAACAAATAAAAACAAACCAGTCCTAAATTTAACTATAAATAAGTAGACATGATATTATAGACGAGCCATCATCATTAGAAAAGGAGAAAAAGAACATACGACCATAACCAATCCTTACAAGTAAAGAAGCCATTATATTATACGCAACATAGAGAATGAAATTCAAAATGTACAATCAGATTTTATGATTAAAGAAACAAAATCATGTGAAGATTCCATTATAAGGCATAAAAAATATATTCAAGAGGAGGAAAGGATAGTAAAAATGGTTAATGAAGAAATAATAATTTAAGATGTCTTATGGAATCTAAACAGATCAAAGGACATGAACAGGAGACCCATATGAAAATTCGAAAGCTTACTCTCATTAATGCAATATCAGACTTGTTTAACCTGAATAAATTTAGTTTATTTTGAAAATTAAATCATCAAATCTTCATCTCCTGTCATTATCCATGGTCATAACTTGGAATTCCAAGTAACGTTAACAAAAAATATCATGTGCACTTCTCCAACTCAATCCAACTATAGATATTTTACAATTTTAAATGAAATTGTAAAATATCTGTAGAATTGAGTATAAAATCTTGATCAAAATTATCCGATCTAAATGAATTTTGGAATGACCAAATCCAAAGTGATACAGCCAACAATGATGCTTGAATTTATTATTTGTTATTCATTTTATTTTGTGTCCTTTTTTTCTCTTTAAGTTATCATGTAATTTGTTAAAATAGAGTCAACCAAGCAGGATAAATCAAGAAAGATTTAGCTCTTTTGGTAAACTATGCAAGTTTCTAAAATGACGAGCTTCACCTCATAGGAATCACAAGAGATTTTTCCTTTTTTGGTAAACAAGTACTTGAAAGTAAAAACTGATGATTATAAAATAGACTTAGGAAAAAGCTGGTGATCATAAAAATAGACTTAAAAACTTAACTTCTATGGGAAACACAATCAGAACAAGAAAGAAAACAAATTCATTGTGCATTACATATATGCTATGACATTGAGATGCTTGATTTTCTTGAAGGAATGGAAGATTGACCAAAAAAAAGGAGATTATGTGGTACTTTCTAATCCAATAAGAGAAGAAATCATTTTTTTGCTTGAAGATTCTAATTTAAGTGAATAGAGATGAGGAAACAAAATAAAAGATAATTTATGATATGTTATTTAGATTTTAGATCATACACACTTAAGCCGAGTCACCTTGCCTCTCTACTTTTAGTTCTAGATAACAATGTTTCTTTTGCACCTCAAACACTCGCCGATAAATATAATTTCCCATTGAGTGAAGGTTTGAGGTATTCTCTATTGATGTTGCCTATTTCTACAAGGACTCCAAAATTATAAATTCTAATTACTTTGTGATAGAATTATCAAAAAGGAAATAAGTAGCAACTGAATCACTTTAAAAAATGTAGAACACTTAAGGAATGTCAAATCACTAATTTGTAGTGTAGTAAAAATCATCATACCTCTTAGAGCATCCAAAATTGCAGTGATGCTATGATGTTTCTCATTAGTTTTCAAAACCTTTCTCCTTGTGTTCTTCCTTGTGTATACACAAATTTATCTCGCAATCATAGAGATGATTCCAACCATATGTGATGCCGAAGTCCAATTATTCCTACATGATACAGTTGATTGGAAATTTATTAAAAAAAAAAAATCATGTTTAATAGGCATTGTGTTTTGACTTTGAGCAAACATATATTAGTAGAAAAGAGTGTCATCATTATCCAAACCAACAGGATTCTTTAGCTATGGAGATTCTTAAAAGTACACATGAAAATTCCACTACACTTGCAAAAATTTTCAAACAATTAAAATAAGATGAAGTTTGAGGCTTTTGTTAATTCCACTCAAAGAAGGTTATTCATTATAAATAATAGATAATACATCTAGAACACCTCGATTGCACCAGCAAGAAAAAAATAAGATTTCAAGAAACCTAAAATTCCATGCAATTCCTCAAACCCTAGATAAACAAAGTAGAGCTATCTTCTACCATGGAGATAATGCAAAGAGCACCATGACATAATAGAGGGAGAAAAAAAAAAAAAGAAAAATGAAAATCTTTCTTCAAGCCTCAATTAAAAAACAACTTAAAAGGAAATTCAGAAAGATCTAAAACAAAAACCTAACCAAATGCAGAAAACTTAAGGGAGAATGATAGAGAGAATCAACCTAAAATTGAGGAATAAGAGGTATTGCAAGAACAATTGGGGACAAGTTTGAAAGAGAGGTCATATAAACCAAGTTTTTAGTCTTTAATATCATTTTTCGGCCATCAAGAAATCACCCCAGAATTAATTCGTCCATAAAAGAATCCTTAATTAATTAAAGTGAGATTTATATAATTAGAAAAAAAACATTAAATTGCTTACATAAAAGAGAAAAAATTCTATATTATGTAAAAAGAATGATTTACAAATTAGAGTTCAAAAGCATTATATAATATTTCATGAAAAATATATAGTTTTAAAAAAATGTACTAAATAAAAATTTACCTGTAAAGCTTTGGACAAAAAGTAATCAAAACCATTATGCAATGGCAATTTAAAAAAGGAAAACTATACATAAGGTATAATTAATCTATAACCTAACAAAACCATAAAAATTATTTCATGAAAACTTGAAGAAAAAAGAGAAAAATATATAATCAATCTTCAAAATAATAGTAGCAATTTTTTAAGCAAATTCGCAAAAAAGAATTATTATCAAATGGGTTTTTACTAATCAAGGAAAAAAAATGACATTATGTAAAAATTATGCCGATATGTATAAGTATGAAATTAGAGTTCAAAGGCAATTAGAAGTGACATAAGATACATTTACATTATACAATTAAAACCAAAAGACTACCCATAACAACTCCATTAATTCAAGATAAAAAACTTCGAGTAAAATACATAATTTTAAATAAAGTTATGATAAATGATTTACCTTAGAGCTTCCAGTTGGAAAAAAAAAAAAAAATCAGAACCATAATGTAGTAGCCCCTCTGAAAAAGAAAAAAAAATCGCAGAACAAATCCATATTGAATCTATAATCTAACAAATGAAGCCTAAATTTTATTTTCAAGAAAACTTGAAAAAAGAAAGTTCCACAATATTAAAAAAAAAAAAAAGGAAATCTCTGTTAAGAAAAAAAAAAAAAAACACTAAGATTTTAAGAAAGAACTTTAAAATCCTTAATATGTTTGAGATGAGTGTTAATCTTAAAGGGAAAAATGATGAAGTATACATTTACAGTTACATCTCAACCCCAAATCTAAAAGTCTTTATCTCTATCTCTAGGCATAGACTCTACAAAAAAACTTCAAGATAATAGAAATCAAATCTAGTAATAAGAGAAACAATGTCCAAAGGTTACAACACGAGGGAAAGAAAATTATGGGGAGAAATTTCTTCGTTACATTATCAGTAAAAAAATCCTGGAAATTCCAAAGCCTAAATATACTAAATGGAAGAAATAAAGAACTGGATGAGTGTGAAAAAAGAATAAGAAAAAATGCTCATAGCAAAAAATCAAAAAAATAGTTACTTCCAGCTAGTTCCGGCCAAAATAGAGGGTTTGACAAGATATTAACAAATTCAAAAGATGAAAAACCTAAATTTTGGGAGGCAAACAACACCAACCTCAATGCCTTCAAATTCGGTACTCTAAACCTACCAAATCGAAGAAAAAAAAAAGATAAAGAAATAATGTGAAAGAAGAACAAGTAGAAAAGATACCTATAGCAAAAATCATAAGGCTCGATAGAAGAATATAAGAAAAAGAAGAAAAAAAATAGAGAAAGAAGAACACTTGCAAAAGAAGTGCAAAAGAAGAACCAGAGCCTTGCATGAACAAATCACAGGGAGAAGAGAGAAAGTGTAAAAAGATAACGTCAAGTAAAGCCAAAAGCATTCAATAGGGGGAGTTGATTGATCAAACTTTGTTTCTTCATTTGGTGAAGATAGGACAGACTTGGTGTACAAAAGAAAGAAGAAAGTGAAAAGATTGTCTTACACAATGAAACTCATGTCGAGAAAAGAGTGAAATGAGAAAACATAAAAGAAAAAAGGACAAGTTTGGAAAATCATTTAAGTGGTGTATCTCACTCTCCATGTTTTCTCAACTCACTCCAATAATCAAGTTTTGGAAGGTAAAAAATGCCCCAACTAGCAACCAACCAAACCCATCCAACCTTTGTTTTCTTATAGATATAGACTAGATGCAGAACTCCTCCCCTGAGGAGTGGAGAGGTGCCCCTTATATTCATATATTACTTCCTTTTAATTTAATAACAAAAAATATATTCATTAAAGTTTATATTTGACAAAATGATCTATAAAAGTAATTTACAAATCCAGTCAAAGGGAAAAACTTAATACAACCAACACAAAGGAGAAAATAAATATAATTTCTAAATAAATTTTGTGAAGCTATTGATTTATTTGGAATTATAGAGTTTTTTTTCTTAGTTCTAATTTTTGGCACTGAAAGACGATTTGAGACCAAAGTTCACATGATAAAAAAAACCTTCTAATTTTTTTCATGATTCTGATCAAAACTAACTTCCTTGGAGTTATTAAGAATGCCTTCTAATTAATAACTATATATCAATATCTATTGACACTCCAACCACCTCAATTAGAATTCTATCTTCCTCAATTCTCTCAAATGAATTTTGAACATGCCAGGTGACTTGTACTTAATTTGACTAGTTTTTATGTGTTATAATGTATTTATTTGAGATAATTCTAGTCTAATTGTGATGTTTTGTGAATAGTTTACTCACATTACTTTTTCCTTTGTTCATAGGTTAATTTGGGAAGAATAAGACCAAAAAAGGGGCAAAATTGGAAATTCAATGCGGATCATTACATGGGTAGGATGGAAGTCCAATAATGCACAAGAAAAGAAAAATTATTTGTAATTTGGATTCCAATTTTGTAATAGATAGGATATAGTAATTTTTATTTTATTTTATTAGGATCTTAATAATAGTTTGGGAATCCTTTTATAATTAGGAAATAAAGAGGTTAAGACATTTATAAATAACCTTTTTTATTTATTTATTTTTCAGAAGCTCTCAATCCCAAGGCTTAGGGATCTCATCCCTAAGCTTGTTAATTTCAATCTCAAAAGTTAGAATTATCAAGAAGGATTCACAAGGAAGAAGAAATTCATCAAAGCTGATAAGATTATATAAATTCTTCTTTTCTTCTCTACTCTTTTGCTGCTTTAATTGTTATTATGTCTTGTGAGTAGATTTATTTGTTAGCAAGAACATGAAGTAGATTTATGTTTTATGTTTTTATGAGATATTCTTTTTTATTAAAGATTCAATTTTTTGATGAATATTTATGCAGTTCTTATTTTCATCTTATTAATTGTGTTGTCTGATTTAGCCTGATCAACTAGATTAATTTGCATGATTATATTGATAGGGTTTAAATATTGTCGCTAAGATTGATTAATCCACCGAGTATCAACTTTGTTTAAATTAGATTTGGCTAACAACTTTATTTGACAATAGAGAAGTGTATGAATAAAATTGCATGAATTAAAGCTATTTTGTTTATGTAATTTGACGTTGGTGATGCCTTCATGTTTTATGTAATTTAATTGATTATATGTATTATTCGTTATGGCGTAAGTTTGATTGATTAAATTAGGAATTTTATTTCTCACTACAAAAAGTAAATCTATTTAAAGGTTAAGAATTTAAGCTCTAAGACAAATTCTAAAATCAACTACTCAATTATATTATCAATGATTTTCTCCGTAAAGCATGATCTATGAATTATTCTTGTTAACTACTTTCTTGATTGATAACTCTTATCTTTGGACTGATTTCTTTTAATTATTTCCTTTTAAGTTGTTAATTTTTAATACTTCAAATTTTATCCCCCAAACCTTGTCAATTAGTGAGTTTTTACTTAGAATCAATTCCCTGTGGGAGGGACCCTTACTTGCTCTTTTCTATATGTTTGGAAAAGTTAGGTATTAATTTGTTTGTGTTACGATGCATGATCACTAAGGAACTGTTTCAAAATAGATTCAACAGAGTTTTTTGTCATTCACACTCAAATTAATACTTTCAGGCTTCTCCCTTGATCCACCAGAAGCTTTTCCATTTAGGTACTTCTTTAAGCGAGCCTTAATCTGCATTTACAAGCCACCTATTAATCACCTTATATTTCCAATTGAGAACAAATAAAAATGAACCAGTCCTGGATTCAAGTATAACTAAATAAACATGATATTATAGACAAGCCATCATCATTAGAAAAGGAGGAAAAGAACATACAAACATAACCAGTCCTTACAAGTAGAGAAACCAGGATAGAGAATGGAATTCAAAATGCACAATCAGATTTTCAAAGTAAAGAATCAAAATCATGTGAAGCTTCCATTATAAGGCATAAAAATATATATTCCAGAGGAAAAATGGATAGTAAAAAACGTTAATGAAGAAATAATAATTTAAGATGTCCAATGGAATCTAAACAAATCAAAGGACATGAACAAAAGAACCATATGGAAATTCCGAAGCTTGCTCTCATTGATGCAATATCAGACTTGTTTAACTTGGATAAGTTTTGTTTATTCTGAAAATTACATCATCAAATCTTCATTTCCTGGCATTATCTATGGTCACATCTTTAAATTCTCAGTCATGTTAACAAATAAAATCATGTGCACTTCTCTAACTCAATTCAATTATAGATATTTTACAATTTTAAATGAAATTGTAAAATTTATATAGAATTTGAGTATTGAATCTTGATCAATATTATCCTGTCTGAATAAATTTTGGAATGACCAAATTCAAGGTGATATAACCCACGATGATGCTTGAATTAATTATTTGTTATTCATTTTAGTTTGTCCCCTTTTTTTTTCTCTTTAAGGTATCATGTAATTTGTTAAACTAAAGTCAACCAACTAGCATGGCACTCTCATTATACCATGTGGTACTTTACAACATTGCAGATAAATCAAGAAAGATTTTGCTCTTTCTACAAACTATGCAAGTTTCTAAAATGGTGGGCTTGACCTAAAAAAAAAAACAAAAAAAAAAAAAACTAGTGATCATAAAAAATAGAGGGAAACACAATCAGAAAAAGAAACAGAGAAAAAAAAAAAAAATCCATTTTGCATTAGATAGATGCTTGATTTGCCTGAAGGAATGAAAGATTGATAAAAAAAAAGGAGATTATGTGATGCTTTCTAATCCAATAAGAGGGGAAATCAATTTTTTCCTTGAAGATTCTAAATTAAATTAAAAGAAAATTTTATGATATGTTAATTAGATTTTAGATCATACACACCTAAGTCGATGTCAAAGATGATCACCCTTACTCTCTACTTTTAGCCCTAGATAACAATGTTTTTCCTTCACCTCCAACACCCACCAATACAAATAATTTCAATTTAAGTGAAGCTCTGAGGTATTCCCCATTGATGTAGCTTGTTTCCACAAAGACTCCAAAATTATAAATTCCAATTACTTTGTAATAGAATTATCAATAAGAAAATAAGCAGCAACTGAATCATTTTAAAAAAATGTAGAATAGTTAAGGAATGTCAAATAACTAATTTGTAGTGTGGTAAAAATCATCATACCTCTTAGAGCATCCTCAATTGCAATAATGGAAGCCTTGCAATCAGTATTATAAAGAATTAGCTTCCCATCTTTGGACCACTTCACAATAGTGTTAACAACACCTATAGACTGTTTGCAAATAAAAAATGCTCCATTAGAAGAAGATCATGCGTTGAGAATGTTGATATAATTTTGTGAAATTAGTCGGGATATATTAGGGTTTAGAAAGTAATAGGGACTAAGTGTTTTCTCACAGTTGATACAAAATATAGAAAGTAATATGATAAAGAAAAAGATAAGAGAAGCCAGCTTAAAAAACTGGAGAAATAACAAATATGTAGAATATCCATGTTACAGATAGACAATTTTCCAAGAAATTCGATATGAAGAGTTCTCAACTTTGGATATAAAGTCATAGAATAAAGAATTATGAATGCATGCACTAAAGTGAAGCTACGACGTTTTGAATTTGCAAGACCAGACAACTTTTCTTTTCTTACAATATATCCAACTCTCATTAGTTCTCAATCCCTTTCTCCTCGTGTTCTTCCTTGTGTATACACCAATTCATCTTACAATCATAGAGATGATTCCAATCATATGTGGGCAAAGCCAATTATTCCTACATGATACAGTTGATTGGAAGTTTCTTTAAAAAAAAAAAAAACATCATGTTCAATAGGCATGTGTTTTGCTTCTAACTTTGAGCAAACTTATATTAGCAGAAAAAAGTGTCATCATTATCCAAACCAACATGATTCCGTAGCGAGGGGGATTCTTAAAAATACAGATGAAAATTCCACTACAGTGGCAGAAATTTTCAAACAATTAGAATAAGATGAAGTTTGAGACTTTTTTTAATTCCACTCAAAGAAGGCAAATTCATCAGAAATAATAGAAAAACATCTAGAATTGCTTGATTGCACCAACAAGCAAAAAATAAGATTTCCAGAAGCATACAATTTCATGCAATTCCTCAAACCGCAGATAATCAAAATAGAGCTATCTTCCATGACAACACAAAGAGCACCAGGACATAACAGAGGAAGAAAAAAAAAAAAAAGGAATGAAATTCTTCTTCAAACCCCAATTAAAAAACAGTTTAAAAGGAAATCCAGAAAGATCTAAAACTAAAACCTACCCAACTACAGAAAACTTAAGGGAGAATGATGGAGAGAATCAACCTAAAATTGAGGAATGAGAGCTATTGCAAGCACAATTGGTGACAAATTTGAAAGAGAGGTCATATAAGCCAAGTTTTTAGTCTTTAATATTTACTAGTATAAAAACTCATGCAATATGGGAAGTCAATAACAATCATTGTATAAAGTATAAAATAGTAAAATTTTAAAAAATATATAATTAAGAAAAAGTAATTTATAACACGATTTCAAATTAATATTTTTTAAAATTGAAAAGAATTAAAAAAAAAGAGAGAGATACTTGGGTGTAATTTTCAATTACATTTTAGAAATTTCAATTAATTAAATTCATATAGTTAATATATTTTTTCTTTAATTTGTGATGATTTATTATAGATGTTTTAAAATTATATTGTATTTTAAACCTACTTTTTTGTACAATTACATTTTAAAATGTTATTTCATAATATGCTCTCACGGTTATGTTCTCATAAATAAGTTGAATAATAAATATATTTTGTACTAAAAACTTTGAATTGTCCTTTTTCATGTAAAGTAAATGTAAAACTAAATATGTAACTTTTAAAAAAATTATTTTTTCATCCGTCACCAGTCCAAATTATTATCTTAAAAAAAAAAAGAAAAAAAATCCTTATAAATAATTTTTGTTAGCATAATTATTTTCAAGAGTTCCTGAACATTTTCAAAATTTGGTTTTAACCTCCCAACTATAAATCATCTGGTTTTAACCCCTCAACAATTAAAAACTCTAAAAAGGGTTCTTCTATCCAGTTTAGGTGTTAAGCCCGGATTTTTTTTCTCTTTTCTTTCCTCTTTTTTCCTCTTCCTTTTCTTTTTTCCTTTTCCTCTTTCTTTTCAATTTTACAATGGCTATCACTGCTGCAACCCAACTCCATTAAACCCATTCCTTTGTCGTCCAAGCTCTGTCCCTAGCCATTTCCACCAGATCTACGCCATTGCCACCCCCTTCCCGCTAGTCGCAAACACCATCCTCAAAGGCTTTCACACAAACTAGATGTTTGGATTCTTCTTTAGACAACAGGAAACCAAAGAAGAACAATAATCTTTCTAAATCAAACCCTTAAATTCAAGCAAATAAATGCCTGTTTAAATTGGAACAACAATTGAAAAATGTCTCAACAAATAATTAAACAACAATTCTTCTTGCAGTAAATAAAGAACAACAAGAATTATCACTCCAATGATACCTATACCTACCACCATCCCAGTTATTATTCCTCCACCGCCATTAGAAGGAGATGATGAGGCAGAAGAAGGAGATAACACCCTTCTAGGTGCAGGTGGAGATTTTCTCATTGATGGTGGTGGATTCCTAGTCGATGATGGAGATAGAGGAAGAAGGCAGCAACGGCGTGGTCAAAGGAGGAGAAGGAGTAGTAGTCGAAGGAGGTGACAAGGTCTTCGAAGGTGGAGTCGTAGAAGGTGATGGCATTGCTGCAGTATGAGTTAGAAGAAGGGAAAGGTTTGCCAACAGGATTCTTGGAGAGGATCAAAGATGGAGGTTTATTCCTAAAGAGTTGGGCTCCCTAATTGGCCATCTTAAGGAACCCCTTGGTTGGGGGATTTTTAAATCACTCCGGTTGGAACTCGATCGTAGAACCCATTTCCTCACCCTCCAAGCTTCTTTGAACTTTCCCAAAATTTTATTGCTTTTGTGGTTGTTCAATTAGTGAAGGTGGTGTTCGTAACTGGCAAAAGTGGCGATTGGCGAAGGGATGGTTTAATGGAGTTGGTTGTAGCAGTGATAAGGAACAGGAAAAAGAAAGAAGAAAAGGAAGAGGAGGAAGAGGAAAGAAACGAGAGAAAAATTAGTGGTCGAAAATACCCTTAGAAATTTGCACGTGAAGGGAACATCGGGGCCTTCAGTTAGGGCTTAAGGCCTAAAATGGATGGAAGGGCCCGTTTCTAGAGATTTTCATTGTTAAGGGGTTAAAATCAGATGATTTAAGGTTCGGTAGCTAAAACCAAATTTTGGGAAAGTCTAGGGGCATCTGGAAATAATTACCCTTTTTGTTATTATCCAAAATTAATTTTCCCAATTTTCTCTTTATGTACATTACTTAATTTATATACGTGAATGATGATCATTTATTAGTAATTTCTAAATAATATTGCATATAAATTCTACTTTTTTAGCGGTTATATTTAAAAAGTATTATTTAATAATTATTATGTTGTTGAACTTTATTTTTTGTTATTCTTATAAATTGAATTAGTTAAATACTTTTCTAATTACAAATATACTATTGTATTATACAAATAAATAATTAAGAACGTGAAGAGATTTATTATTATTAATCCTTTAGTATAAATTGGAAGAATGATCAAATTGGACATTTTAACTTACGTCCAAAGTCAATATAAGAAAATACATTCAACTCTAGTAAAAAATTCCAAATTATGGATTTTATCTTATTTATATTCAAAAATATTGAAATTCACTTAACCAATGAATTAGGTCACACAATTCATGACCATTTAAATCAGTTCCGAATCTTCTAACCCTCTTCTATGCCACTCAAAATTTTTTATTTTATTTGTTTATGTTTGTGCACTGAGATTTATTAATTCTCTCTCCAAATTTACAATTTCTAGTACTTATATTTTGTAAAGACTCACTTAGTTTTTGTTTTCACTTTCCATACCAAAGTTTTATAAATTCTGACTTAAATATTTTTTTATGAGTATTATTTAAAAAAAAAAAGAAGAAGAAGAAAAATGTTATAACCATTAATCTTGCTAAGTCAAAAAAATTTCTTTTAAACCAAGAATAAAAAATGGAAATAATAAAATTACCTCCCAGATCCTGGTAAAGTTTGTTAATATGTAAGAATCATTCCATAGCAATACACAATAACATCTTAAGTCTTTGAGTACATTTTTTTTCCCTCTAATTGGCAACGAAATGTATATGAAATGAACTGACCTTTTCTCTGAAGAAGAAGCTACCGCTGCCCTGTGGCCAAAACCAAAAAGCTACTCATAAATATCACAAAAAAGGGAAAAAGAGCTTTTCTTTATCATAAAAAGGGGTATGACTATTGATGGTTGATAATACTAACTGAATATATGAATTCTTTTTGGATACTCACCCTTTGCCGAAGGTGATCGATCTCCTTCACGATCCTTTCGTCTTGAAAAAAAAAAAAAAAAAGTAAACCAAATTAATTTTACCGGACAAAAAAGTAATAAAGAGATAAAAAAT
>JAOXNR010000029.1:1713451-1739502 GCA_028571225.1 Parsonsia alboflavescens
AACATAATTAAGCTAAGTTACATAAGATAATGGCATAAAAAGATCATAAAACTTAGCATAATTATGTGCAAATCAGAGATCAACCCTAAGATTCTACACAGAAGAAAAAACCAGCAGGTATAAGGGGGACAAAAAATGAAGTAGAAGAAGCAAAAAATGGGATGGACACTAGAGTTGATTCAGACAAAGAATTGCAGGTTCCAGGTGGTGAAGTGAAAAAAAAAAAAAACAAAGTTTTGGAAGATGAGGGAAGTGGAAGTAATGGAGTTAAAAAAATTGATAAAAGAAAAAAAGTGGCTGATTCTGAAGTTAAGAAAATACAGAAAGAAAAAAAAAAGAAAGAGTAGGAGGAAGATGAGGACTCTATTCTTGTAGATTTGGGAAGTTTTTATGATAGCGACTTTGTGCTTATTGATGATGAGCAGGAAGAGGTAAGTTTAGAAACCATAAGAAAGTGTTTGTGGAATGCTGGCTACCCAACAGAAGAGCTTGACGAAATAGTTGGTGATGGTGGTGTGGTCAAACAGATGACTTTGCATCTGAAATGAAGAGAAAGGTGGAGGAGGGTGAAACAGATGATTGTATAGTTGGGTTAAATGAGGTAAATATGGGTGAAACAAAGGGACGGGTGGTAGAAAATAATGAGATTGCCATCATTAGCTATGCATACAACAGAAAGGCAAAGAAAAAGGAATATTTAACTGGACCAAGTAGTGAATTTGACCTTTGGGAAACAAAGGACTTTCTATGTGAGCTTCCTGCAAGGGAGGGATTTGGGTGTGGTGTGAATTGGGATTTTACCAGGCTGTTGGGTAATTAAATTAATCCATAGTGAATGGGTTAAACCCGTTTAATCCAAACCAAACCCGCTAACCCATTTATGGTGTTGACTTGGTGGAAAACAACCTGAAAAGACCATTTTGCCCATCCTGTGCATAGCACGTGTCGGACTCCGCCGCATCGGTGGTCGGAAATGGTTGTTTTGAGCCATTTCGGCTATCCGTAAAAACGTAAGGGACCATTATGATGGAAAAAAAACTAAAGGCAGCGAACTGTTTTTTGATCCAAACTTGTGGGACCACGTCAGCTAAAAGCCCTAAATTTTATTTCAAGAAAACTTGAAGTAAAAAGAAAAGAATATAAAATCTATCTTCAGAAAAATAGTAGCAAATTTTTAACAAATTCACAAAAAAATTATTATTATCAAATGGGGATTTACTAACTGAGGGGAAAAAACTGCATTATGTAAAAATTATGCCAACATGTCTAAGTATAAAATTAGGGTTTAAAGGCAATTAGAAGTGATATAAGATACATTTACATTATACAATTAAATTTCTAAAGACTACCCATGACAATTCCATTTATTTAAGATAAAAAACTTCAAGTAAAATATATAATTTTAAACAAAGTAATAATAAATGATTTACTGTAGAGCTTCAAGTTGTTAAAAAAAAAAGAAAAAAGAAAAAAGAAAAAAAAGGAGTAATCAAAACCATAATGTAGCAGCCTCGTTGAAAAAAACACATATACCAAATCCATAATCAATCTATAATCTAACAAATGAAGCCTAAATTTTATTTTCAAGAAAACCTTAAAAAAAGAAAGTCCTACAATATAAAAAAAAATTAAAATTTTTATTTTTAAAAAAACTCTCTTAAGAATAATTATAGAAAAAAAAATGCTGATATTTAAAAAGAACACCTGCAAAAGGAGTGTGAAAGAAGAACGTGAGCCTTGAAAGTTTTATCTAAACTATAGAGCATGAACAGATCACATGGAAAGCAGAGAAAGTGTAAAAAGATAAACTTCAACTAAAGCCAAAATCAATCAGTACGAGGAGTTGATTGATCGAACTTTGCTTCTTTATTTGGTGAAGATAGGACGGATTTGATGTACAGAAGAAAGAAGAAAGAGAGAAGATTGTCTTGCAAAATGAAACTCACGAGGAGAAAAGAGTGAAATGAGAAAATATAAAAGAAAAACGGATAACTTTGAAAAATCATTTAAACGGTGTATCTTACTCTCCATGTTTTCACCTCTCAAAGTCAAGACGATGAGCAGGGTATGATTTTTTCTTCCCCACACTATTTTTAACCTTGACAATGAATAGAAACCACCCCCCATTCGAGTGGAAGGTAGCTGATGCAGATGAAAGATCGGATACCTGGATCAGGAGGAGGATTGAGTTGGAGTGTGATGAGAAATCTTCTAGGGTCCTGAGAGAAAATTGGACAGAAGAAATTGGGTGCAGTCTCAATTTCCCTCCAATGCTTAAATTAAGTATAAGTGTAAAGTCTTGAAGTAATGTGTACCTAGGTAAGTATGATTTGACCTTTATTTATCAGGAATTTCAAGGGTCTTGTCAACTGTCTTACATATGTTTAATGCCCTATGGGTAAAGATCATTTGTTGGATAGTGAGTAGCTATATTTAATGACCAACATTTCCTTAATTATAAGGGCGTGATGGTTGATATAACATGTTATTGCGAAACTCTATAAACTTGGATCTCTTTTCCGTAATTATATCCTATTTATTTTTGGATATACACGTGTCATCAATGTGATGTCAAAGTGTGTGTCCATACATCAGCAGCATTAGCTAAGCTAGCACCTAACATGTTTTGGCTTATCAGAGTATGTGAAATCCATTTTGGGATTGAACCGCCGCGGTAAATTTTTCTTTGGTAGAATTCTCTTTAGCAGCATGCCATAATTTCAAAATCATCATCAGCTTGTTTTGCATGAATTTCAAATTCTGTACAGTTTGACGATTGTGCGTTATATTTAGATGCTAAAGAACCCGAAAGCTGATTAATGTGCTATTTAGATGCTAATTGTCCTAGCAAATTATAGCGTGGTTGAATTAGAATGCATATTTACATTTCTAGAAAAGTCAAGTTTACACATTATTTTCAGTTTTTTTTTTCCTTCTTCTTTTTATTTGTTTGTATCTTCAAGTCAAAAAAAAGAAAAAAGAAAAATTTAAAATATAAACCTCTTTAAATAATGAAAATATTCATATTCTTTTGTTTCGAAATTAATTTTACAAATTTTAAAGATTATTATTGTCATTATTATAAATCTTTACTTAGAAAAAAAAGATAAGTAATATTTTCCTGTATCAACTCAACTTAAACTTCTTTTTCTTTTCCTCACTTTTCTCTTTATTGTTAGTTGATCTCATGTCCAAATTACCATTGAATTTTATTTGATCTAGTACTTATTTGTCCTTTTTTACAAGAATTTCTTTAAAATTTTGTTATGTGTTTATTATTGTGTTAGATGTCCTTGCATTGTTTTGGGCACTGTTGTGTTTGTTTTATGTGTAGGATGATTTTATGATGAGGTTTTTACTATATTTCTTTTAATTAGAGATGAAAAATGATAGATGGTTTGATTGTTTGCGCTATTTTGGATTGTTTTGTACCCTTCTTACACTATCTTGTATGTTTTTGGTTGATTTTGATGTGAGATTGTGTCTATATTTTATCATATTGAATTTATCAATTTTCATTGAATTTCAATTCCATGATTGAAAAATTGCAGTTCAAAAATATTTGGGAGATAAAAGAGTTAATAGATATTTTAGGAACAAAAAGGTGAATGTTTTAATGAACTAATTTGTCTTATAAGATTTTTAAATGGAAAAATAAAAAATTAAGGTTTGGGTTAAAATACTTGTAAGGGTTTATAAATGTTAGATTTTAAATGGTGAAATGTTAAGGTTTGCATGGGAAAATCAAGGTATTGTCATGAAAATAACCACCTCGTCACCTTAATCAGATCGGCACTTAAATCGAGTGGATAAGATATTTGGACCATCTTGTTGTTTGAGATAAGATGATTATCCATATTTGTGCTAATTAAGACAATCCCGTCATCTCAAATTGTGCGATGATTCGATGGATAAAATGACACAATATTATGACGCTATTTCGTGCTTTGAAGGGTGACCTAATCCATCTTATCATCTCGAAGGTTCGAGATATGGCACCTCAAAACATTATTAGGAATATGACTAATGAAAAAAAAAAAAAAACCTATAGATATAGTTAACTCTCAATTCTTCTCCAAAAATATATATATAATATAAAATAAAATCCAAAAAAAATCATAAATAAATAAATAAAGATTAGATAAAACTCATATTCATAATTCATGGGGAAAAAAACTCAATCATTAAACCTGATTTCTATAAAATTATTAAATTTCCTATAAAATAAAAATATATTCATAATTTAACCAAAAAAAAAACCTTATGCAAATTATCCATTATAGCTGGAAATTATGAATGAGGCAAAGGTAAAATCATGAGAATTTTTATATCAAAACATTCAATAATTTAATTAAAATAATTTTAAAATATTATTTATATACTTCCTTTGTTTGAATTTGAATTCTCCAATTTAATTTACGAATAAAATAGTTTAACTAGTTCATTAATGCATTGTATTATCAATTTTCTTAATAAAATTTTTACTAAAATAAAACATTCAATTTCAATTAATTCAAAATAAATTATGGGACATTCATGGAGCAATATTCATGGGGGTATTTTTTTTTTTTTTCACCACTGATTTAAAGATGAAGGCAGAGCTAGCTGGAGCCGAGGTTCAATCTTGGGAGGTTGATTTCAGTGACGTATTCGAACCACATGGTCACGTGAAGGAAAAAGGCCATAGGGATATTTTGTTTTACTTTTTTATTATTTTTTGTTGCTATGGGCCGCACCACGGGCGGTGAACGGCGCAAGGCACAAGACAAGACCAAAGGCAAGGGGCTGTGAAACAAAATGCAAGCACTGTCGTCGGCGGCGTCATCATCATCATCATCATCATCTCTGGCATTTATATCGCCGAAAGACGGAAACTCTCTTCCTACGCTGATCGGGTTTAAAACACTTCGTTACGGAAATCGGAGCCGTAAGATAAACACGGACCTTCCTTCTTATTCCATGGCGTCTAGCAACTCCACCACCGGTGCCGGAACTGTTACTGCTCCTAAGTGGGCCCAGAAGACCATTACAATTCCTGCTCAGAAGCGAGGATGCCATCTTATCACCCCCAAGGTCAATTCATAAATTTCGAATCCTAATTTTCAGTTTGTTTAGGTACTCTCTGCTAAAATCAAGAACGAAGATTTGTTTTCTTAGCTTACCAAGAATTTAGGATTTTATCCATTTCCCGTTCTGGGCATTTATTAGGGATTTACATTCGTTTCAGTGAAACATCTAAGCAACTAACTTATAGCAGGTCACCCTTTCATAATTTGTGAACCTCCAAAATCAGTGGACTGGACAAGGCAACTAGATTAGGAGACAGTTCCATTAACTTGTTCTTGATGACACATGCCACTTCAACCTGACTCCAATGCTATATCTTAATATACACTTCATGCTACAACTCTCTGCAACTAACTGCCTTATATAAGATTATACAGTACTACCGCCCTATCTCAGCCTGGAATAGACTGTCTAATTAGACATAACATTCAAAGAATTAAAAATTGTTTTGGTATTATTACCACATTATCCCCTCTAGTGTAATGTTAAATAAATTGGGACGTAAATCTATTTAATTAATGATGCCAATGGTAGAACTCTGGATTAAAAATATCTTTATTTTAGAAATATTTAATTCATAACATTTCGAATAAAAATAAAGACACAGTCGAGTATTGCAAACTATCACTTCCTTTAAAACCCTGATCTTGGCAGTCATCACTCCTGGGTTTATATGCTAGATATAACCGTGCTGTTATTGCCAGCATTTTTTTTGTAGTTCAGTGTTTCTGATGGAGATAGAAAATTTTCTTCTCAGGCTTCTCATGATTTGTCTAGTAATTTAGTTGTCATTGCTGTTTTACATAAGCAAATCCATTCTCCCTCTCTCAGATTCTGAAAGAAATTGGGCAAGACTTGTCTGGGTTCCAATGTGGTCTTGCACATTTGTTCTGTAAGTGCATGTCCTGTCCATCCTAAGGATTTCTTTTTCCCTTTTTTCTTTTTTATCAAAATTTTTAGGAATTAGAGTATTTTCCTGCTCTCTGTGCAACAGTGCAACATACAAGTGCTTCTTTGACCATAAATGAGAACTATGATTCTGATGTACGAGCTGATACTGAGACATTTCTGAACAGAGTAGTTCCAGAGGTTAGTTTCTTTTCTTCTTATTTGCAGCCATATATTATTTTCTATGGTTATAATTTCTTTTTCTAATTCATCACTTCAGGGCGTGTCTGCTCCATGGCGACATACAATGGAAGGTCAGTGTTGGCCTACATTTTCTTCCAACGATCATGTGTTTCTTAAATTGGTTTTACGATGTAGTTCTGAATGCAATCAGTTTATTAAAGGTTAAGAGCTCTTATTACAAGCTATGTTGGTGAAGAATAAGGAGGTTCAGTGTGAGATAGAAGTGCCTAATGGGCTAATTTTAAATAGTGTTAAAGTTTTAATTGTTGCCAGTGGGTCAATTTAAGAAATTAAAGTTCAAAGGACTTAAAGAAGACATGTTGGGGTTCGATAGACAAATTTAAGAACAAGACATTCCTTCTTGCCATTTTGGACAACTCATAGGAGTTATTTTCTTAAAATCTCAAAATCCAAAAGAAGATTTGGAGCAGCCATGAATATGAGAAACTTCCAGAAATCTCAGATTAAGTTTGAGCTAAGGTGATTTACATAAGCGCTATCATAAAGATTGCAATAATTTTAATTGTATTAAATTTCTTGCTAATTACTTAACTATTTATTTTCTAAATTAGCTTCGGTGTTTTTTTTTGGTCAAATGAGGATTTTATTACTTATTCCTAGTGGAATTTGAGGTTTTTTTAATTTTTATGAAGCTCACCAATTAGACACAATTCTTACAAAATATTATTCAATATATAGAGAGAATTTTGATCTTTCTAGTTTTTCATTAAGTTTGTTTTGAACTTTTATGTCTGTTGTGTTCATCCTTTGATAATCAAGGTGTCAAATACACCTTTATAATTTAAAAGTCACAGTCTTATCCTCTTATTATATAATTTTGTTTTTTCATTCCTCTACTCTTTTCATCTTTTCTATTAGTACTTCCCCCTGTCAGGAAGAAAAGGAAATGAGTGTTAGAAAGGAGAAAAGATTGACCTGGGAAATGGTTACGATCACTGTCCTAAATGGGAAGTTATTGCTTCTTTTAGCCACAATAATATCCATTCTAAATAGCTAGTTACTGTTCCTATGAACAATTCAATAGCAAAGATGGATTTTTTCCATTCCCAATGTGTCTCTGTACTACTGTCTGATGGTGTCCAAATGAAGAAAATTTCCTCATAAAGAAATCGTGATCAACCCCTCAGCTCTTTCAAGCTCTGTTTTAGTTGTGAATGTCCAAGATTTTCATTGTTTTTTGGGAAAAGGTGGCATGTATTTGGAGCTGCATTCTTGATGCTTCAATGACATTGGATATGCAGGATTTTGGTCACATTTTGTACTTAACTTTTAAATAACATCCTGGGTTATTCCAATGTTATCAGACATGGTCAGAATTGCAGCTTTTGCCACTGCACTTTTTTGGTTCCTTATGTGGATAATCATTTGGAGCAGTGACAGATGTAGAATAACTTTTTATGGGGGCAAAATTAAAAATGTACTAATTTTAGGGGGGTATGTTTCTTAATTTTGTGGGGGCAATTATATAATATGTACAATATATCGCTTATTTTGCAAATTTTTAGAGGGGACAATTGCCCCCATAACAGTACACATAGATCCGTCCCTGATTTGGAGGTAGGAGAGTGAAGTGGATTTTAAAGAAAAGTTGAAGGAAACTGAAAAATTATAGAATAAAGGGTAAAAATTTTTGTTCACTTAAATTATTATTTAGACATTTAAAGTTCATGTACTAATTGATATGCCAACTCAAGTACAAGAGTATTAATAGAATTTAACCCTAACCTTTTCTCTAGCTTTCTGTTTTTTGGCCTTTGAGTGTTTCCAGGGAGATGATGCAATCAAGAAACACTAAGATTTCCTATTTCTGGCTTCCTTACTCTTTTCTTATACTATTTGTTGTATCAGGAGCATCTATGACACTCTTATATGAACAGAATGTTTGTTGTTCTCATCTAAATTTTTAGGCTTCCTCACCATCAGCATTTGTTAGTCTCTTGAACATTAATTTGTTTTCTACATTAAAGTTGCTGCCGTTCCATGAAATGGGCAATTAGAAAGGCTACGATATAAAAAACAAACCATGTTTAGCTTTATATTGAGTAAATAGCAAAAATTTATAAAGTCTGAAGGTTATTATGTTTGCAATTGCTTGGTAGCTTGTGATGTTGTCTACTTGCTCTGAGTTTGCACAACTCTGCAGGTCCAGATGACATGCCCGCTCATATCAAGTCATCAATGTTTGGCTGTGCCTTAATGTATGAAAAATCCAGTTATCGTTTTTGTATTCTTTCCTTCTCTGTCTTTTCTTTTTCTAAAATAATACTTTCTACAATTCTGGATTAAGATTTTCTTATATCTACATTCTTGCTAACTTCTGCAGGGTACCTATCACAAATGGAAGGCTGAACATGGGTACTTGGCAGGTGCCTGTTTCCTAATTTATATTTCTGTTCTAACATGTCAACAAAATTTCTTTCTATTGACAAGAACAAACATTCACTACATTGCCATTTAAGCAGTGGCTTCCCCTTCACCAGTGAACCTTCTTATTGATAGGAGTCTAGAATCCTTCAATCCTAGACATTCCATCTCTCTAGGACTAGAATATAGTGAATAAACCCTTATATTCACCATTAGAAATCTTAATTGCTTTTACTAGATTTAGAGTTCTAGGCTATTATTTGTTCTTTTTTTTTCCTATTTATGCTGGAGGCTAAGCACCTTTTAGATGTTTCTGGTATTAATGGTGCCCTTTAGCTACTTCCTCCTTTCTACTCCAAATGAACTATTTGCTGTCCTGGGACATCCTAAAATATATACAGTTTTCATAAGGAAGCTTCCCGTATTTACGTGTTTCAACTGTCTGAAAAAATGTGTTGGGAAAAGGCCGAGAAGCTACTGTATGTGTGTTCTATATTTGGAATGAATTTTTCTGAACATTTAGGGGTAAACATTTAGGATGTTATTGGAAAATCTAAAAAGGAAATAGTATTCGATATTAAAGAGAGGATGTCGATGGATTCCCTAGAGTAAACCATTGATGTCTCCTCATTGTTTAACATCTGGGTAAAGACTTCGTGAATCTTCCAAATAAAAGACAAGCCACAGCCTTCTTCACATATTCATGGTGAAAACATGTCTTTCCTCTTTCTCCATTAGCAGTGAACATTAGGAGAAAAAGACAGGTGTTTAATTTATTTAAACCTTTCAAATGTATGCTATTTCGAAGTAAAATAGGCTCTCCAAAATATAAGTCATTTATAGCATTTAATATATATATATTTTTTCCAATGTTACCCTTCACTAGTCTTTCTTACTTTAATTTTTTAATTTGGATGAGATATTTTTCCGTAAAAATGCATTACTTTTTTTAATCTTTATTTTCTATACAAAAGTCTTTTTAGACATTTGATGAGTAAGGTTAATTTTAGGATGAGGATCTAACCCTGTTTAGTTAAGCAGCAACAGCCATCTCTTGAAAATTCAATCTTTCTGAAGACGGAAAGGAACTATCGTTGCCTTCCTTCCTACTGGCTCAGTTTGTAACTGGGCTGGTCTCCTACTCGGGGACCATTAATTTCTTGGTTGGTACTGAAGTCCTTTTAACAGGGGTAAATCGACAAGAGTGTTAAACACTCCCCCATCTCCAGCCTAGGCTAAGGGTGAAATCAAGGGATGTTATTGTAAAACCTCTCACAGTGAAGAAACTATTTAAATTTAAAAACTAATACTATACAACAGAGGACCAATGGTTGATGCCAATAATGCTCTTCATCCCTTGTTTACATAGGACCTTTGTGAAAAATATGAAATAAAACAACAACTATTCTGTGACACATGATAGAGAGATGATGAGGATGCATGATGTGTGAAACTACTTGTAAATGAGAACTTTGTGTAATCATTTTAGAATAGTGATTTAGGTTCATAATTGTAAGTCAACCCTGTTTTTTTTTTCATTGAGAGGTTTTTCCTCATGCAAATTCTCATATGTGGCACTATTGTTTTTTGTATTTGACACAAAGGTGGTCCTATAATCTTTTCACAAATCAAAACATTATGGAGAGTAGTTGAGCTCAGCAACAAAACTAGATCAAACCAAGTCGTGGTTAATAAAAAATGATGGTACAATACAAGAATTAAAGTAATGGTAGGACAAGGATTATGGTATGATGATAAGGGTCATACTCAAGTAAATGGTTATTTTGATGCATATTGGGTTAAATCTCCTTCAGATGGTCGTTCTACAACATTCTAAATGGAGGTGATTTGGTATCTTGGAAAAAACGTCTGATATCTTGTATTGCTATAACTGTGGTATTCATTCATTGATGTTCAACTCTCAATTCAGGTTTTGATTTTGGGTAATTTGTGTTTGCATTGGTTGAGAGATGGTTTATTGTTCTTGTGAAGTAAAGAAGTGCACCCCCTTCACCAAAGTGGCTGTATGTGATATTCCTTTTGTATTTCAGGGTATATGGTTGTGCGAGCACCGGGACCATGCCACACCCCGTCAAATTGTTGTCACCCTAAATGGTATATAAGGTAGCCAAATCAGTGTACATTTATATTACATATAAAGAAACCTGCGTTGTTGGCTTTGGAAATTGGCATCATGTGAATGAACACCTGACAATTTCTCTGAACTGAATGCCTGAGGAGCTTTTATCATGCAACTGGAAATGAAATACTTCCACTCATGCAACTGGAAATGAAAATGATCTCCAAATACTCCTTCCATCACTATTTAATTTATAAATTATAAGTTAAGGGTTTTTTTTTTTTTAATTGTTTTTGTTTATGATTTTAATCAATCTAACTATGGGGGTAGGGAGAAATAGATAGAGATATAATAATATGATAAAAAAAAAAAAATCAGAAAAATAGTGGTGGAGGAAGTACATGGTTATGCAACATCTTTCCCATCGCATGTTTCATTTTTGGATGTTCGAATTAAATGTTTAATTTTTTAAATTAGTAATAATTTTATTAAGAAAATTTACAATATAATGTTTTAATGAATTATATCAACAAATTTTTATTATGATACGTCATTCAGAATGACATTCAGAAGTATTTGATAAGGCTGAATGTTTTAGTCCATGATGAAAGCGGGAGGATTTGGAAAATTTTGTCATAAGATCAGTAAGAAAATTTTCGTTAACTGCATTGCATTTTTTCTTTACGGTTAAAGTTCTTTGACAACTTAAAAGGTTTTATGAATGCGTTATCCTATCTTTTAGACAACTTCAAAAAGTTTAAAGCTTTATATTACTTTTAGAGAAACGAAATTTGCTTTATTAATACTTAGATTCATTCAACTACAAAGTTACTCATATATTAAAAGGTTAATTAAACAGCATACAATTCGTAGAAAGAAACAAAATTACCTTCAATGACAAATTCATGAAACCCAATATTAATAGATTATCATTTGATTAGGCCAAAGATATTAGACAGTCTTCTCAGCGTTTTGAATAAATAAATCAATTACTCTGTAAACATATATTATAATCAATCAAATACTACTTACAAATAATGAATCGCCAAATCCAGAACAATTCTTAAAGAAAATACATAAATAAATAAATCAATAGAGCAAGAAATCTAAAACTCCATCCTTCACCTCGATGCGATACTTGTTTATGTCAATAATTGTATAAAGACCCCAAATGAGTGCTACCACGCAAACGTTTGTGCAAACACTACACAACCCACGTCTTTCATGGAAAGCAAAAATGAATAACCACCGACAACCTTTCAAGATTTTGCAGGGACAATCCCAGATTTTACAAAACCCTTTTACTCTTCCATTTGAGCTAAGGTAGATCGGTCAAAAATCATTAATCATTTTGGTTGAATCAGCTTCTATCATGTTAGAACTCACAGGTAAACTTTGTTTGTGATTATCAACCATTGCCTATAGATAGTAGTTGGTCAGGACAATCCATCACACTATAAATACTTTCAACAACCAGATGTGTGTCACTGATTCGTAAAACAACAAATATTATCCGACCGTACTGCAGCTATAGGACGCACCTATTGAGGAATTCGCATAGATCCTTAACCATTGGGGAGAGGGGCTGCCATATTATTATATTTCCTCTTATTACCACACCTCATAATTAATTATTATATAGAACCTTATGAGTTGTATTGCCATATTCCTCGGCTTCGGTAAGAACAGAAGCTACACATCTGAGCTTTAATGTCATTTTTCTGAAATATCAACTTTTTTTCTTTTTCCAAATTCAGCCAAGAGAAGTAGTGCTTTGTGCAGAATTCCTCATATTTGAGTGCGATCATCCCCCAAGAGATGTTACCAAAAATTAATGCAATTTATCAAACCACATTTGATCCTCACGAGTTGGGACACTTTAAAAAGAGGAATGAAATTCCTGATGAAAGGTGGAGAAATTAAAAGAAAACATACCAAAGGGACTCCATAGACCTCCAGTTTGCATTTTGAAAGAGATATACACACTACTGATTGCTCCTGCGCCATAAAAGGGAAAAGAAGAAATAATTGGGATTTGTATTATCTCTTCTATCTTTACATTAAAAATGTGGGAATATGAGATGCGGACATCTCAAGCCATTTGATTAAACTGAAAATATTTACAAGGCTGAGTAAATTACAGATCAATAAATCATGGATAAGAAAGATTTAATTAGCAGAGAACTTCAATCAAATACATCACTTTTCACGCCTTGAAAGCATATAGGATCTACCAAATTATGTTTTCCACCTAATTGAACTGATCCAGAATTTATTTCCTCCCACTGCCTGATCTTCAATTTATCCAGTTTCCAGATCTATATCAATACTGGACAGATTAAAAGAAAATTGAATAAAGATTCAACTCGCAGTACTTCATGGAAGCCCTCAAACTCAATGCATGGTTGTTAAGGAGGAAATGGGCACTTGAATGGATAGACTTTCTATTTAAAATTTTGAGCATTTGAGAGAGAGAAATAAAGTACGTTGCACTATTCTAATATTTGTGAGCTTATATTCATCAAAAAACCAAAATTTGGAAGAATTATAGTTTGGGGTGCCATAGAGAATAAAAGCTAAAAAGCAACTAAAAGCACTCACAATGGGATCATTTGAACCATAGATTAAACAATGACATGGATATTGACAATAAATGAGAAACAGGAGCACTAAATTGGTTGTTCCAATAATATTTTCGAAACTTGCAGTAGCTTAGGCATGTTCTTTTTACAAATATCCTTACCTCTCACAGTATGGGAAACAAGAATTAGAGACTAACTTCCTTCTTGTATCAACTACAGAAGATAAAATCATGAAATTTTGTGAGGTATCAGGTACCTAATTTTTATATCAGTTGAAACTAAGGCACACTGTACAGATCAAATCCTAGAGTCGCCCCATGTGAAATAAGGAAAACACCGATTCACTTCTTAAGAGGAGAAACTCATCTGCAACCAGAGATATCTACAAGGACAGGCATATTGATCAGTGTTCAGCAAAATCCCAAAAAAGGAAAACCATGCTGTCTTTGTTAGTAAAGAAGAGCACCCTTCACCTGAAATAATAGAAAGGTATCATCAGAGAACTGACAGCCACACCAGGGAGAGATTTCAAAGTGCTCTTCACAGACTTTATTCAGCAGTGCAGACCCAGAAAGGAAAAGCAGCTTCCCAAGTAAACTGTGAAATTTTCAGAAGAAACAACACAATCATCAAAAAAGCTCATAGATACCATTCAAAACCAAGGCATACACTTTATCATCTAGGTGTATTCTCATCCAACACAGACCAAATACAAGTTTGAAAACATAACCAAAAGGTGCTAGGCGTTGGTACTTACCCCTGTCAAAGTTATAGGGAGCTCCTCCTTGTCATTTGATATGCTTCATTATATCGTAATGGAGACCCTTCGCAATACACCTGGATTTGAATTTAGTTGGAATTAACTAGTAGTGATGTTTTTGAAGGGAGGAAAAGGGTTGGCATACAAATTTTCTGCTTTGAATTCAGATCTTTAAATTTTTCCTCAAGGGAATTATTGACAGCTTGTGATAAAATTATTTGCTCAAGCACAAGAACAGTTTCTTAAACTGTTTCTAAATCTGAACACCATGTATAACGGACTGAGTTAAGTAGGCAAGTAAAAAGTGGATATTTTCATCTCCCTAAAAAAAGGACCATCTGCCATTTCTGGCACTTGAAATTTAAATGCACTGCTTCAGGCTCTTCACCATCCATATCATCATCTACCATATCAACAAGGCACTGCCCTCAATAATGTTCAGCGAAAATGGAGCCCCCTCAACAATAAAAGAGAGATCTGAAACTTCTACTTCCAGCAATAACAAAATGATTATTCTACTGATATAAAATTTTATTCAACCTCCAAACACGCCTCAACCATAACCCCAACACACAGACAGAAGAAAGAAGACACCGACAAAAGTGGAAATTTTAAGGCTTTGCGTACTATGTTATGAGATTAGACATACTGCAATCTTCCTATCTGTTCATGATTTTTCATTTGATCAAGGTTTACATTGCATCTAAAATTTCCAAAAAGAAGTACAAACCAAATGAAACAATAAATGACCTGGCATACATAAACGAAATTTTTTCACAATTGAGTTTCAGTATCATAGACAAAAAAGAATGGATGAAGGATTAATTTATTCTGTTTTCGATGGACAGACCAACTCAGAAAGCCCCGAGCAACAGAATATGAATATTTTCCATATGCAATGAGAAACAACTAAACAACATGAAATCAAGATTTTAAGCTGTAACATGTTCTATTAACCAGTAATGAAGTCAACCTGTACTCCACAAGAATATTGTTTCCAGCCTCCCAATGAAAACAAGCCACCTAAAAGATAACATCAAATCAGCAGACAAGTCCTCTCAACAAGAATGGAAGCTGCTCTGGATCTACAAGACCTCAAAACTTCAACATCTAATCTGAAAAAAGAAGAGAAGGAATAAGAGAGGAACATATTAAAAATGTAGATTTAAACTTAACACGTTGACAAACCAGCTCACAAAGCACCTTGAACTTCTCAATTTAGTGAACCACGACATCTGATGATTAACACAAAACATCAGGTTAGTCAACTAATAAATAAACATGTAGATTGCTAAGTAATCAGGTTTTCTGGAAATATAAACAAAGCCTCCTATCATACGGTCCATCTACAAGCTGCTCGTGTGGAAAGGCAAGTAAACAATGTTCAAGTAACATAAAAATTGCTCCAAAAAATCCCCTTTGCAAACAAGAAATACATAGCAGCTAGAAAACACTTAACTTACTACAAGTTGAATAAGGTGACTGTGGAAAGGTTGTGGAACTATTAACCATAAAACAATGACCCACAACAATCAGATGGAAAGAAATTTATGTTTTGTCTTACTAAGACAATTACAGTTCACGTCTGAGACAAGTAAAAGCAACTGACATTGAACACTTTTACAGGCCAAGCTTGATACTGCATTACAATTTCAGAAACAATTGGCTACTGAGATGTAAAAATTGAACCACAAACCCATTTACCCAAATCCTGAAGAGCTTCTCCAATCATTATGCAATTGAAAGTTTCAGAGAATGGTAAATTGTTTAAAATAATGCATCAAATTGTAGAATTTCAAGAGACAGATTTGAGATTCATCATACCTTCTAGAACCACAGTTGCAGGGAATCTTCTTCTCTTCTAAAGGGAACTTATAATTATAAGTAATTTCTTCACCAGCAGCAATATGACGTTTGGCATATATGAAAATCTTTTTCTGTCCCTCCAGACTTATAACCTTCGTATAGCAGTTGGGCTGCATATCATAGATCCCACAATAACTACATAATGCATGCCATTTGAATGTCCATCATGCACACTACTGACATGGTTTAGTAGAGTAGTTACCTCGCACGAATGGTTTATAAATCTAGCAATTCCACCACGCTTTGTAGCATCAACCTATAGGAAGATTCAGAAAGTTAAAGATTAAATCCCTTGTGCTTCAAATGTGTAAAGAGTTAGCAAAGAATGCTTAAAGGTATAGTGAACTTAAACATTCAGGAAACCGTCCAAGTAAAGTGCATGGGCACCAAAAAAATGACCAGAGGAGTAAGCAATAAAGGATTTCAGTCACCATAAGCAAACAGTACTCAGTAAAATTTTGTGCACAATAAGTGGAAATGGACTAGTAAACAATAACAAACACAAGATCCACCAACCCAATCCTCAAAAGACTAAAATCCAAGAGTGATAAATATTCTAGCTCATGGCTCTAAGAGTAGACAAGAACTTATTTGGTCAAGTTTTGAAAGAACAATGAGAAAGACCACAAAGGTCAAGAGAAAAAGAGAGAGTTGCAAATAATGAACAAATATCACATGAGAAAGGCAAATGCAACCAAAAAGGGAAAAGATTCTTTATGTTCAGCAACAAAATCCTACAAAGTGAACAATCATCAGTTGAACATGAAAGGAAAACAAAGACAAGAAAAGAAGGATCCTTTGCACTGTTGATTTAAATTTTGTTTATTTTATCCTACTTTCTTACCACGTAACCATCATCGAGTCTAAAAAGATAACTGCTCCCAATGCCCATCTTCTCATAATGGCGTTCCCTTATGTCAGATATCTGGAAATTAAAATGTTGAATAGTAAATTTCAGAAAAGATGAGTTTCTTAAGAAAAGAAGGTGTATTTTATACAGAAATTCCAGCAAAAATAAATTAATTAAACTGGCATTTTCTTACAATAATAAAAAAAAGATAATGCATGTGCAATCTCAATTGCTTTAGGGCGAAAAGATGGAAACGTTAAATGGGCTCAATTGTCACAAGTTGTCATGAAACAGGCGGTACAGGTGAAAGAATCAAGATAGAAGTTCATTATATTCTAAGACTTCAATGGTACATCAGAACATACTCAATAAACAGAAAAAATATCCACTTACACGGGGACGAATAAGTTCTCCAACATACTCAATGACAAAATCCTCTGCATCAATGGGCTCCAGAGCAACAAGACCCCAGTCATGAATCTTGCTCCTTTGGAAACGTAAACGCTTCTTCCTTGCCTAGAATAAGACAGTAATAAATTGACAGAGCATTTAAGGCAAGGGAAAAAAATGCAATCTAAAATACCTTGTCTTACCTTTAACTGAGAAGCTTTCAAAAGATCAGCTCCCTCAGCAGCAGCAAGAAGATTCCGTAACTTAACCCTGTTTGTTCTAGCAGAAAGTCCTTTAGAGTTTGACAATGGAGGAAGATTGCCGTCTAAATTAATTCTCTGACTACCAATAGAACTAGATCCCCTGGCAAGAGACCTATCGCTCGGGCTTGCATTAAGTGACCAGTTTCGCCAGTCCCACCCACTAATTGAACATCGAGCACAGCCATCTGATTGAGGCCAGGACTTAGCTGTTCTCAACTTATGGGTCCTTTTCTTTTGTACAGTAACTTGGTTAGAAGCTGCTTGCTTGACAGCACCCTTCGCAACTTTTAAAACCTTTCGAGGATTAGTGTGCTCCATGCCATCCGTTAAAGGCTTTCTTTTTAACTTGTTGACCACTCTACTTGCTGCATAGAGATTCAAACAAAAAGGTTAGAGAAAAGTAAATGATATTCAAATACAGGTAATAATCAGCCATGATACTAACAATTTTCTGTCCTTTCCATGCACGCAGAAGAAGATAGAACTTCTTGCTTTCTAAGTTTCCTGCTCTTGTTGGGAACAATCTTCTGAAGATCTTTGATGTCAGTGAAAAGAGATGCATTCTTTCTACTACCAGTTCGGATATCTTCCACAACTTTATTATCTAGGAAAAAATCATTCATAATTACCTTTGCCAAGTACTTTTAAAGAAGAGCAAATAAAAATGGAAAAATGAAATACCTCTAACCACTTGACAAGATATTTCAGTTGACCTCAAGCGATCACCAAGAAGCAAATTTGTAGCATTACAAGCTTCATTTTGACACATATTCTGCTCAACTTTTTTGAGATTCATGTTCACATTTTCTAGTTTAGCACTCTCTGGAATGTCTCCAAAAACATTAATTTTTCTTGGCTTGTCAACAGATTGCCTCTGCAATCCACTGCTTCCAGCTGTAGGGCAATTAGAAAATGATCCTGAATTTCTGCAGACCAACTTTTTCTTGCGGTAATACGTGTGTTTCCCAATTAATGCTGAGACCTTAGAACATTTCTCAGCATGTTTGGGCAATTGAGAAAGAGAATTCTCATTGGCTCTAACACTTTTAGAACCCTGCAAATAATTATTTTTTTTTAAAGCAAATATAAGAAAATGCACCTCACTGAAGCTTTTCTGTGCCAAAAATTGCCGAACAGCCGATTTCACAAAGTCAAGGAACCAAAAATCTTGGGGAAGAAAAAAAAATTAGGATGCCAAGTTAAGATGGGTTTACTAAAAGACAAAAATGTGAAAAGAGTACCTCAAGATCATCCAGAATACTGAATTTCTTCGAACAAAATGACGACATCAAAAGTCCTGGTCTAACATTATCAAGAAGCCAAGGTTTTAATGTGCTAAGAACATCATCATGCATCTTTTGCCGGAATATTGTCAAAGCTGTAATGAAGGTCATCCTCATATACCCTGCTTCTCGTTTAAGCGGATTTAAAAAGGAGGTTTGTGAGGAAACACAGACCCTATTATCATTTTCAAATCTATTAGGCTGCAACTTGTTGATGACTTCATGACTAGAATCATCTGAAGGCACAGGCAATTTATTAAACACGCTTGATAGAAAATTAGTCAGGGGGAATCTATTTCCATAAACAGTAGTCTGCTGAATGGGTTCTAAAGTTTGAGATGCTATCTGAACATCAATAGAAGATGATGCTCCTGAAGCAGGGATATCACCAGGTGAACCAGGCCCAATTATATTTCCCTGAACATCAGTGGACTTTGTAGCCACCTGATCACATAAAAGGAATTTGTTTTAATAACAGGAGAAAGAAAGAATACAAAAGCCAGATGAAAAAAGAATATACTGATTCCATAAGTTATTAAGGTTCTTTCATCTTTTCACGATGTTCTTTCTAGAGGCTAAGAAGAAAGCAGCAGTTCTAAATCCCTACTCAAAATTATTTCTAGAAGTACCTGGCTGGCATTGACATCTGCCTGAGCAACAATCACCCTCTCCACTTCCTCATCTAAAATACTGGTGAAATATTGAAACAGTGATGCATTTACTGATAAATGCAGATTGTTTAACACAGCTCCAAGGGTGCCATCCTCAACGTTGCCTGTGATTAGCATGTTTTGAGATAACTTTCCCCCCTCCGAAGGAGAGAAACAGCTCAGTTGTAACTGTTGATAATTGTCTAGATTATTTTTGCCTTCTTTGTGTGCTACATCAAAACCAGGGGGGAAATCGGTCTCACAGGTAGAGGATTCCTGATCCATTTGCAACCATAAATTCATTATAAGCAACTAAGACAGTGAGATAAATGCAGCAGATTCAAACAAAAAAAACACACTTACAATTTCATCAGGTAGTCTTTCAAGTGGTTCAGACAAAAGCCTCCCTTTTTCCAGAGTAGCACTAGGATTATACCAACGTTTCCTCTTTCTCCACACAGAAGAATACTCTGCAACTATATCATAAAATGCTGCATTCCACATGACTTGCATGCAAGAATCATAAAGCGTCCTGCAGACAACTGCATATGCCTCCATATAATTCTCAAAACTTCCTATTGATTTCAGGCACATTGTAGACCTGCTTGTAGCTTTATTGGTAGACTTCTGTTCTATGACATTAAATACTTTATCTTTGTTGCTGCAAGCAATATGCTCTTTCTGGCTATTTGAACTTTTAGACTGTCCACAAAAACAGAAAATAAAGAAGAGCACAGAAAAGTAAAACAAAATGACTCTCTCCCAAGGAAAATCTCATTACCATTTTTCCATTAGATGAAGAAATTCCAGCAGACTGGCATATTGCATCGGGTTTAGAATGTATGTGAACTTTCTTTGTGGCAATAAAATCCAAAATTATGCTACTGACAATCTCATCTAGCAAAATTCGATTAGCAGCTTTCATTATCCCAGAGTGCAGCTGGGAGCAAAGTTCATCAGATACATCCAAAAGGAAGTCAACTGGCAAGCATGTCTCTTCACCTTTGGTATCAGATGTAGGGACAGCTCCACATCCTGCCATTTTCCACTTATTTATTAATGACTTCAAAGTGAATGGTTCAACTTTTTCTTCAACATGATAAACCTGCATAAATGCATTATACGGAAACATAAGATCATTATAATTATAATCTCTATTCCAGCCAAAAACAGATCCAAATTCTCCTTATCAAAGGGCAAGTCTTGTGCAGAAGGTTACAATAAATAGAAGACTTCACAGGGGATCAGATTTAATTTGCTAAAAATTCATGGTTAACTGTAGACATAAGAATTAACAGATCAAGTATACAACAACATGTAGGTGGACATTTAATGCTACATATTCATCTCACCTGCAATGAATCACGGAGATATCCATAGTGATACCAGGAATAGAGTTCTATAAGCGAGTGTGGCCCATGTTTCCTCCCTTCCTCGTCAGAAAAAACCCAGCAAGATTCACCTGACTGTGTTAGCAAGCAGATAGAGGGAGCAAATTTATAGATGTCAGTCATCATAACCAATGGTAAACTTGGTAATGGTTATCTTAGGAATACGAGAAATGCGAAAAATGTAAGAATCCAACTATTCAAGTGCATATTTTAGGCAAAACTATACCAGAGGTATAGATGGAACCATGGCCATGCAAGCATTTTCTGAAGATGCGACCTCACTATTGGAGCCAGAACCAAAGTAGTTTACACCAAACTGCATTTCGCCATTGGAATAGGTAGGATTCATGGAAACGTCCTTTCTGTTTGCAACCAAGTCCGCAGAAGAACCCACAGAAAAATCTAACTGCTCTTTACTTCCAGAGGTAGCAGCAGCTACATAAGTAAAACCTGTTGCAACATGTTCAGGGAATTGCCTGAAGTACTTCAAGGGCACTGGATTGATCAGCGCACCATTTAAAACAGGATAAACATGCATTTCCTCTGGCAAGAAACCAGTTGCCAAACCTTCATATAGTTGCTCCTGAATATATGGACCACACATTTGACCATTTTGATTAACGTACATCCACCCAGTCACATATGATGGTGTGGTACACGTAGCAAAGCCCTTATCAGGATATGAAGACCCATTGTTGTCACAATGCTGGGTGATACCAGTATTATTGCCATTTGATTGGCAGTTAACCTCAGTTCCAGCGTGCTCATCACAGTTGCAGCATGATGAAGAAACCTGTGTACTGTCCAAGCAACTGAGAGTACCAATGGGAAAATTATAAATCAAAAATAATAAAAGAAACACAAATGAGCAAATTTGACATAAAAATAAATAAATAAGGGAATGCCTTAAGCAGCGATTGGACATTACCCAACATTCATCTCCAGGGAGGATTCATCGCCACCCTGGTGGCCTTCTGCCGGATCAACAAAAGTTACCTTCATCCTTTTCCTCGAAAAGAAAGAAGGTTCATGTTCATAGAGACCAGAGCTTGTGCCACGTGATTGGTGAAAAATAATTGAAGAAACCATGACTCTCAGAGGGTCCCCGCACCCGGTAACAAGGGTAAGCAAACACAATGGGATGACAAAAGATAAATCTGTTTCAACACAGGCAAGAGGTTGCATACAAGCAGCTCAAATTACTAAAAAAGCAAGATTGAGTGTGTTTGTTGGGATGATAAAGGCAGTGAAGACAGAAGGAGAAGATCAGATGAGGGGAATGAGTTCCCAATTAGCCATGACAACGAAGAATAATGACAAAAATAATCCAAGAGCTTCGTGTTATCTTCGAGGGCCATACACAATAGGCAATCCAATTCGCATCCAAAATTGTACCTTTGCCAATACTAATAACCCTAAGAATAGATTCCAACCAGGCGATCTCCAGATGCCGAGTCTCTGAGCAAATTCAGAAGCAACATATGCTCCTAAACGTATATAATAATTTCTATTATAATTCAACAGGCAACGAGGCAAATTGCAGATAGGTCCGTTTTCAAGTACCTGGTTTTGCCTGCAAGATTGTAAGATCCAATTGACGAGTTACAGATGTAGGCGACCATGCGGGAGCCTCACAGGATAACTGTTTCCGTGAAAGGAGAGGCTGCCGGCATCAAGTTATGAAGTTTTTTAGCAGTCACGGCAACATGGCTTGGCTCGGCTTTTTTAGAGTTAAAGCTGAAGCCCGTCTTGCTAGCTGACCGTGACCCGCACGAGACCCGTCTTATTTTAATTTGTGGACATCTTTATTTTTATCCAAATTGAAATAATTATTTTTTATTTATTCAAATCTTTATAATATTTCATACATTACTCATTTTTAAAATTAACTTTTCATTCTATACTCATTTTTACTTTTAATTAAAAAAAAATACAATACTTGACATTTATTCTCTTTTAATATGCATTTACTATCTTATCCCTTTGCATTCAACACACAACTAACAGCATTCATTTGATCAGAAGTTTCGAACCATTGCTAAGAAAATTGTTCAAAAAACCATTCCCTTATTAGAGAGAGAAAAAAACCAGCTTAAAATTATGTTCGGTCGTTAAGTTTTGTTTTTCGAAATTAAAAAGACCAAGGTAGAGGGTGTTCGAAGGTATATTGTTCGATTTGTTTCTTTGTTATTATTTTCTTTGATATTTGGAAGCCTAGTTTGTTCGTTCTGTGTTGTTTTTTTTGTGCATATTTGGGTAATAGCAAAAGGAAGGAAGGAAGGTGGGATTGCATAGATTTCGTGCCTTTTGTAGGGGGATTTCGAGACATAATATAAGTTCGAGACCTGAGTTGGTGATTTCGAGACCTGAGGTAATGGCATTTCAAGACTTGAGTTGGGGATTTCGAGACATGAGTCGGGGCTTTCGAGACTTGAGATTATGACGCAGTTGGAAGACAGAACTGAAGTTTTGTTTTTGTTCAGAAACGTGCAAAACAAGAAGTGAAAATAAAGAAACCTGATTCAATTTTTCCTCTAATCAAACTCCAACGCAAGCAGTTAGAAGACGAAAATTAAATCAAGTGAAGAATGAATTTTTGAACTAATCGAAAATCGAATAAGCCGAAAAGATGGCAACTTTTAATTCATCAAAAACCGCAGAAAAACAACCAGTAAAACAATTCTTAAAGCCAAAACAAGCCCTAACCCTAATCGGAAACAAAAAGTAAAGATATTGCTAAAATACCCCTAGAAAACAGTAAATTACGAAACTATCACTTAAAACTGTAAAATTACAACAATGCCACTAAAAATAGAAAATTGCTCAAAACTCCATCAAAACGACTCTGGATGGGCAAAAAATACCTTGATAACTGTGATGTTGGTTCGTTGGGCCGTTCCGGATCACCCAATCAGATTCGAGCTCATTTCAGTCGCATTGGGAATCGTGTATGGCATCAATTCAGTGTTTTTAGCAGCTCATGTCCTCTTCTTCAAAGGTTCTGAATGTCGTGGAGTTGATTGTGGAACCGAAAGTTGCTGGACCGTCACCTGCCTCGCATCCGAACCACCTTGATCAGCAACCAGCTCTGCATCAGATTAGTTCAAGACCTGAGTTAGGGATTTCTAGACTTGAAATAAGGGTATTTCAAGACCTGAGTTGAGTATTTCGAGACATATAAAGGGTATTTCAAGACCTAAGATAAAGGTATTTCGAGACCTTAGGTTTCTTTTTGTTGTTTGCAAAAATGGATTACATTAGAATTGCTGTTCATGAGGGTTTTCTAAGCGGAAGGGTGCGTGCACTAGTCTTACCATCCAAAATGCACTATCAAGATTTTAGGAGAACTATGGCAAACTTCATGAAGATTGACTTAAATCATTTTGATATACAAATGTTAATTACTTCTAAATTTTGTGATGAAAGTCAGAAATTAATAGAGATTGAATAGATGTATGGCATCATATATTTGAAGGGGAAAAGGGATCCTAAAGTTGTGATCGTGAACAAAATTCAAAGAACTTAAAAGGGTGGCATCGGTAATGATATTGGCCGTAATTGTCCATCTGGTCCAAATGATCATACAAGGGAGGAATTTATTGATGCAAATGAAGACATCTAGATATATTCGTACAAATAATAATTATGAATATGATGAAGAACATATTTGCAGCGTTGATGATGATGCTGATGATGACAACTTCCACGATGGGACGAGACAGGTGATTCCATTTGAACAATTTGTATCTAACCCTTTTACTTAGTTTACAAACATGGTCTAGAATGACAACAAAGAGGTGCATTTTTCGGAAGACGAAGATGTTCCACTAGCGTTTTATATGAAAGGATGGAGTCATTAACAATGAGGAAGAATTGGTAGCAGTAGCTGGTGAATATTCACTCGATAATCCATTTCTATATCACATGGTACGTTCGGATAAGGAAAGATTTGAGGTACAATGTAAGAACAAAAAAGATTGTACTTTCATGATACGTGCACAGTATAGAGTTGGATGTTAGATTTGGGGTATCATAAGTTTGTCTCGACTCACACTTGTATCTAAACTGTATAGCAAAGCTAAAAAAGAAGTGTAAGTTCAAGAATGATTGGTCGCATATACACTGGTAAACTCGCAGATGCGAATCACACCCATAAAAAATTTGATTCAAGACATGCAAAAGAATTATGGTGTGAAGTTCGGATACACCAAGGCTTGACGATCTTTACAGCATTCAAAAGATATAGCTTATAGAACTCTAGAAAACTCATACAAACAACCACCGCCATACCTTCACATAATGGAACGTGTAATGCCAGGGATGGTGACCAATATATAGAGGTGAAATGAACAGTTTCTGGGCTCATTCTGCCACTTGATCCTTCAATTGAGGGTTTCAAGTATATGGGGCCCATAATTATCATAGATGCAACACACTTGAAAATGTGTATGTGGATAAAATTTATGCAGCTGCCTGTATGGATAGAAGCAGGCAAACTTTTCCCCTTGCTTTTGGGTTTGGCGAGGAGGAGGGCAATGATTCATAGGATTGGTTCTTGAAAAGATTCCGGACTACATATGGATTGCGGGATGATTTGGTTATTGTATCTAATCGATACAAAGGCATACTGCATGTTGTGAGGACAGTATATCCCTGGGTTCCACATGCTTTTTGCTATTGACATCTGAAGGAAAACTTAAAGACAAAGTGCAAAAATCCTTAGGTTGCAATCCTTTTTAAAAATGCGGCATATGCCTATGACAAGTAGACATGTCACTTGTACTTTATAGACATTAAAGATATGCAGCCCGGAGTTCTTCGTTGGTTGGATGCTGAGATAAGACACTCGGGTTGGTCACATGCATATTGTCCAAACAATCGTTACAATCAAATAATGAGCAATATCATGGAGTCCTTCTACCAAGTGATCAAGAAAGCTTAGAAGTTGCCCATTATATCAGCACATGAGTCTTTTAGGAGTTTGTGTCCGGTTTGGTTCAACCAATGTCGGGAAGCAACAGCTACAATGCCAAATATTATCACTAAGCGGGCTGTGGAAAGAATTGAGAAAGAAGCTATGAAGGTCGACCTGGAAAGGCTGTGGACTACATCCATTCGGGATAGAGAGGAATATATCGTAGGAAATCCACCAAAGGAAGCAAATGTTGTGGTGGATATCGATCAGAAGATCTGTGGATGTCGGAGATGGGAAGTGGAAGAGAATGATAACTTTCAAGCACCAAATTTAGAGGATAACCAAATTCTACTTGATGACGACATTCCTAGCAAACTCGAGCCTCCATTAGAATTACCTTATCCTTCTCTTGAAATCCATCTACCTTTTACTCAAAAT
>JAOXNR010000029.1:1739602-1766452 GCA_028571225.1 Parsonsia alboflavescens
TCGAATTGGATCCCAAATTGACGGGTTAGTGTGAGCTTATCCATGCGGTTATGCACTCTTTGAATAGGAATCCGTTTAAAAATGAAGACACCTCAATTACCAATGAAGTGAAAGGTGAAATGGGTCTTCAAGAAATTGTTGGGAATGAGCAAGTCCAGGAGTCCCATGACGTGAAAGAAGAGATTCCAATTTTGAAACTAGAAGTTACCATTGTGAAAAATGAGAGAGAACAAGAACAAGAGAGCATAAGATTGAAAAATATTAAGTGAAGAAAAAGAAAATTCTTGTGAGAAAGAATAAGAAAAAGAGAGTGCTTTGATCTTCAAGATGATCAACGAGATTTCAATACCCATTTCTAACATTGACCACTCTTTTCTAGTGTTCTTGTGCTAAAATTTCACGTTTTTGAAGGCCTAAACATGTTGAAGGAAGTCAAGGACAACAAGATGATGAGTGCTATGTTAAAGTGGTACACTTTTATATCTACCGTTGGTGATAGAATGTTGAATTTTAAGCATGAAAACATGATTTCTAAGGCTAAGCATGATTATGGAAATGCTTGTGAGGTTCATGTGCAAGTTGCTATTTGTGAATTTCTTGGGCATGATGATTCTTTGATTAGAGAAAGCATGTCTTATACTTTTATGAATCTTGTGACGGCTTTCATGGATTTTGGCGTTGTTAAGGAATCATGTGTGCAAAAATATGATTGTAGAATTGTGAATGAAGCATGTGGAAGAACTTTGAATGTCCCTAAGAGCTCCTTGAATGAAATGTTAGATCTTAAGCTTGTTAGGGAATAATTTGTGAAAAAGCATGTTTGTGACAATGTGCTTATATATGGTCAATTTCTTCAAGCATATTAATTCTTTGATTAGAGAAAATGCTTTGTTTATGCCTAAGGAATATGCGTATGACTTGTTGGCCATTGGAATTAATGAAAATAGCCTAGAGTTATCTTCTTGTGACCTAAAATTCTTGAATTGCATGAGTGAGCAAATCTTTGGGACTTACATGAATAGACTTTCAAAATTTGTACTAGATGATTGAGTTTTGTGGATCTCTGATGCTATACTTATTGATGAAAACTTGTATCTTTGTGGCCTAATGTGCATACTCATTGTTGATTTTAAGTTCTTGTTTATCTTGTTTGAATTGTACTTCATTATGATTCCTAAGAGAAGAAATCCAATGCTTGTTGGAGAATTTCGGTGAAGAATCATGCCATGTTGTGAATCTTACACTAAGGGAAGATGAGATATTTCTTGATCATGAGAGCAACATGTGTTTATGGATTTTGTTTCTCCTTATGTTTCTTAGATTCAAAGCTTATGAGACCCATGATGAGATGCTTAGAAGATGTTATTTTTTATGTGCTTAGTTCCAAGCATGAAAAGTTCTTTGAGTTGTTGAATCTTGAGAATCATGAAGTTGAATTTGTGAGATATGATAGTCCTAGAATCTTGGATATCTTGTTTAGAAAGCATGTGTTAGGACTGCATATGAAAACAAAAGCCTATGCTCATTGGTGAATACTTGTTGGATTCTTATGAAAGAGTATGTTAATGTCATGATGAGAGTTTGATCTTTAGTGATGTTGATAGGCTTCAAGTTCATAAAAAAATTTTGTTTCCTATTTTTTTAATCTCTATTTGGCATGTTTGGTGGAGCCACTTGATGATATGGTCTATATTTTGTGCCATGAATAGAGATATGATGAGATTTTGGAAGTCTTTGAAAAATCCCCTGTTTTCAGGAGAGCATAATGATGTCCATATTGGCAATGTGATGAGTTCTAGCATATGTGAAAAGTACTTTCTTATTTCTTTTATTATACATATGTTTGATACTTTTGATGGAGGACATGAATATGACATGTTAAGGGATTACTTCTTGAGCTTATTGTGCATGAACTCAAGAATTGAAGTTCTTTCATATCATGCTTTATGGAGTCATGGACCAATGGGATTTAAAACCTTATTGTCATATGCTTTGAATGATAGAAATTGGGTTCTTGGTTGTTCTAAATGGCTAGTATTCCTTGTCTATGATGTTTCTTCTAATGAGCTTCTTGAAGGTGAGAAGGAATACATATCTATTAAAGAGAAACCACCAGCTTCAAAGAAGGGTATGGTAAGGCATTATCAACTTCTAACTTCCAAGAAGGATGACTTGAAGTTACTTGGTAAGTATTCTTTAAATTCTTTAATCAATGTTAGTGATCATTCTTTTATCTATGTAGGACTTCAAGACTCGAGGACGAATCCTTTTGAGGTGTGGCGGATGACGGATATCATGGAGCTATCAAGACATTGGAGAATTCATGGAAACTACCAAATAAGGAGATGAGAAGATTCAAGTTCAATTCTAAAGAAGATGGAGCTTCAAGAGGAGATTAGATGAATGGATTGAAGATTTACGTAATGAAAAAGTTGATTCATGCATATAAAGACTCATACTTCAAGTATAAGAATAATACTTTGAAGATTAAGAAGATAAAGATGACATTGATGCAAATCAAGGAAATCAATTTGAAGATGATGCCATGTTTCATGAAGTTAAGCTTGTAGATGAAGACCAATTTGAAGAACCTTGGATTATAATCAAAGTGGAGGACTCATTTGAAGAGTTTGAAGGATTGGAAATGTGCCTAGAAGACCTTTGTTCTAGTCTCAAAGAGTGGAAATTGAAGGCAAGACAAAGCATGAAACACAGGGTAAAAAAAGGAGCAAGGCTGGAATTCTAGGGCATCCGGCGCTTGACACAATCCATCCGGTGTTGGATCAGCTGCTGCACAATTTGGGGGTGGTTCCAATGGCCATCTGGTGCACTGACCGGTTCACCATCTAGCAGAGGGTTAGCCAAGCATATTACTGTTTTCTTTGACTTTTAATGCTTTCTTTTTGTTATTTTTGATATGATTTAATTTTAATCATGTCTAATTACCCTACCCACAAATTGTTAGGTTATTTAGGGTTTTAGAACTATCAATACTCTATTTCTTTGTCTTTGACAAAAAAAAAAAAAAAAACCACAAACATGTAAACCTTTGAGTGATTTGTTTTTAAAGATCAAACATGATCTTTCATGAGTGTTCTTGAGAGCTCCTCTTTGGGTTCTTGAGCCACTTCATTTAGGGCATTCAATCACTTTGGGATGAGGTATTGAATTGTCTACCAAATCAAGAGATTGGTTGTTGTTGAATCACCAACAAAGAACAATCTAATTACCCTTGAACCTTTGATGGGTCCTTCTTCGTTTCTTTGAATGTATGAACCCTAACAACGTTCAAGGAATCACATCATATTTTGGCAATTCTAAGAACACTTCATAAAAGATCAAGTTGATTTTGTGTTTGGCATGTTTCCAAAAGGAAAATCTGTTTGTATATGATAAAATTGTTATGAAATAATAAAAATAAGAGAGTATTTATAGTACTAAAAACCCTAAACTAACTTAACAAATGGTGCTAGGTGAACAAGCTGCAAAATTACAAGAAAGAAGCGGGGAAATGAGCTGTGTTTTGGTTGAATTGGTCCTTCAACCGGTGCTAGTGAATGCATGGTTCTTCTCTGTTCTGTCTTTAGGCTTCACCGGCGCTGGTTCACCCACCCGTGCCTACACCTATAGATCTCTGGAACGTCTTGAAATTTGTGTTTAACCTATGCAAGCGTTGGAAATATTTGGTGCTAGTTGCTGTCGGTCTCATGTTGATGAATCCACAAGCATCTCGATTGAACTTCAATCTGTGGGAGATGGAATTCGAATTGGACAAGCTACCTGCTGAATCATGAAGCAAGTTCCTCAATTTGGCTGCTCAACTTATGCTTCAACCGAATGAGCAAGATGGTGCAATTGATCATGCATGGCATTTTCGGTGGCTTCAATCTTGCTTGTTGGTGGGTTTTGACATGGTGATAGCTTCCAAGTTCACAAGGGTTGAAATGAATTGGAATTGAGCACATAGGCTGGTCAATTGTTTTCTTAAAAAGGCTTTGTCCAAGCTTGTCCTTCAATCTATCTCTTGGCTTCTTCCACTTGATTTTGGATGCTCTTTGATGTATTTTCAAGCCTCTTTCACTCATGTCTTTAAGTATAAACTTGAAGTACAAATCCTTGTAGAAGAACATCCAAACATTGTGAAGACCATCTTCAAAGAAAGTCACATGTTCTTCATATGAGATCTTCCATGACTCCTCCCATGTCAAGTGTGCTCATTGATCTCCATTAAAGATCAATCAAAGAAATAAAGGTTGAAGGTTGTTAAGGTTCATACATTCAAAGAAATCAATCAAAGAAAAGAAGAAGGACTCATCAAAGGTTCAAGGGTAATTAGATTGACCTTTGTTGGTGATTCAACAACAACCAATCCCTTGATTTGGTAGACCCCTAAATGAAGTGGCTCAAGAACACTCATGAAAGATCATATTTGATTTTTAAAAACAAATCACTCGAAGGTTTACATGTTTGTTTGTCATTTTTTTTTTTTTTTTTTTTTTTTGTGAAAGACAAAAGAAAAGAGTATTTATAGTTATAAAACCCTAAAATAACCTAAAAATTCTTGGGTAGGGTAATTAGACATGATTACAATTAAAAAATATAAAAAATAACAAGAAGAAAGCATTAAAAGAAAAAGAAAACAGCAATATGGTTGGCTGACCCGGTGCCTGTCCGACTCCAGATTGTGCAGTAGCTGATTCGGTGCTGGATGGACTTGAGCATCAAATAGACTTGATACCAGGAACACCATTACCAAACAAGGTCACCTATAGAACCAATCCGGATTAGACCAAGGAGCTACAAAGATAAGTGAAGGAGTTTCTTTCCAAAGGATTTGTGAGGGAGAGCATGAGCCTGTCCTACTTGTACCTAAGAAGGATGGAAATTGGAGAATGTGTGTTGATTATTGTTCAATCAACAAAATCATTGTAAAGTATCGCTTTCCTATCCCTAGATTAGATGATATACTTGATGAATTAAGTGGTAGTGTATGTTTTTCTAAGATTGACTTGAAAGTGGCTATCACCACATTCGTATGGAAGAAGGGGATGAGTGGAAACTGCTTTTAAGACCAAACATGACTTGTATGAGTGGTTTGTTATGCCTTTTGGTCTCACAAATATACCTAGCATTTTCATGAGATTTATGAATCGTATTCTTAGAGATTGCATAGGTACATCTGGGGTAGTTGGTGGAGATCAAGGAGCATACATGGCATGGGATAATTCATGGAAGATTTCATATGAAGATGCTTATAGAATAAAGGTGTTTATTTACAAGAGCTTATATTTCAAATACAAGGTTGGAAGATCAAGAATGAAGAAAGACTTGTTGGAGATTGAAGATGATGTTAATAATGATTGGGAGTTCTTGTACGAAGATCAATATTTCAAGTATAAGCATGGAAGTTTGAGGATGAAAGTAGCAAGGTTGGCATTGAAGCTATACCATGAAAAACAACTTGAAGTTCTTGACAAGATTGAAGAAGTTATGTTTGAAGATGATTGGCAAGTTGAAGAACCTTGTAATGTATTCAATTATGAAGACTTATATAGGGGATTAGAAGACATTGCAAGGTTGGAAATTGAATGAACAAGGCTGAAACTTTCAACAAATGTGTTGAGACTATGCTAAACTTTACAACTTTGTTTGAAGCACAACCATCAATGGAGGCTGAACCAAGGTAAGTGTTCGACATATGGATGATAGAGGACATCAAGAAGGAGTGATTAAGCAAGAAATCAAGCCATTTGAAGCATTGGAAGTGTGGCTGGACAGCTGGTGAAAAACTGCCAGAAATTTTCAAAAATAATCCTCTGTTTTTGGTAGCCTAGTTGTCTTGATTTTAGTTGGACTTTTCCACTTATTGTTAGTTGCTATCTTTATGTCCTAAGCTAGCCTAAGAGGCCTAATTAAGTCCCTAATCATGTTTGGGGCTGAGAATATAAATATCCCATCATTTGTATTGCATTAGAACAATTAACTTGACAAACACTTTTTAGAAATTTGATTGAATTCCGAATGGATTCAAATAGGTTACTTGACCGAAAGTTGCTAGGGCTCTTCTAGGATTCTTAGTAAAACTTTAGGGTTTATCAATGCTTGGCTAGGGTAATTGATTTGGGTTGAAGAAATCCAAACTAATAGATTATATTGGAAGATAATCATAATCATTAGTCACTAGCTTGAATCTCTTGTTGAAGTCTTGGGCAAAATTTCAGATTAAGAGTGACCATGGGTTTGGATAGATGGATATTGATATTCCAGTCATAATTCAAATGAAAAATATTAGTAGTATAAGTTGATGACATCTTGGTTTATAGTAGGAGTATACATGAGCATGTTAGTCACTTGAGAATTGTCTTTAACATCATTAGAAGTGAATTACTTTATGCTAATCTAAAGAAATGCTCATTTCGTTTGCCTCAAGTCACTTTTCTTGGTTATATTGTATCATCCATGGGTATACATGTTGATGAAGAAAAGGTAAAGGCTATCAAAGATTTACCAACACCGAAGAGTACAAGTGAGGTAAGAAGTTTTCATGGTCTTGCATCATTTTATAGGAGGTTTGCGTCCAATTTTAGTACCATTGCAACTCCCCTAAGTGAAATTATCAAGTCTAAAGTGAAGTTTGGTGGGAAAGCGAGCAAGAGGGTGCTTTTCAATGCTTAGAACCAAACGTGCTAGTACTCTTATCTTATCTTCACCAGATTTTTCAAAGGTGTTTAAAATTGAGTGTGATGCATCGGAGTTGGGGATTGGGGCTGAGTTAATGCAAGAAAAGAAACTCATTGCCTACTTTAGTGAGAAACTACATGGTTCTACTTTGAATTACTCTACATATGAAGAAGAATTGTTTGCTTTGGTTGGGGCATTGGAGCATTGGCAATACTACTTATGGTCAAGGGAGTTTGTCACCCATTTCGAACATGAGCCCCTTAAGTACTTGAAGGGACAATCAAAGCTAAGCAAAAGACACGCAAAGTAAAGAAAATGTTCAAGGAGGTGGATTTGAGTTTAGTAAAAAGTTATATGGAAAGGATGATGATTTCAAATATGTCCGTGTTGCTTGTGGAAAGGGAGCTTATGATAAACATTACTTGCATGATGGTTTTCTATTTAGAGAAGATAAATTTTATGTGCCTAAACATTCTTTAAGGAGATTGCTTGCTATTGAAAGTCATGGGGGTGGCCTAATGGGACATTTTGGCATTTCAAAGAATCTAGATGTTCTTAAGTTGTTTTTTCATTAGCCTCACATGGAGAGAGATGTAATTAAAGTTTGTGAAATATGCATTGTTTGTAAGAAGGCTAAGCCTACCATTAAACCCCATGGTCTCTACATGCCATTACCTATTCCTCATGCACCTTGGGAACATATTTCTATGGATTTTGTGCTTGGTTTACCTAGGTTTAGAAGGGGTAAGGATTTGATTCTTGTGGTTGTTGATAGATTTTCTAAAATGGCACACTTTATTGCTTGCACAAAAGTTGATGATGCATATAATGTTGCAAACTTGTTTTTCAAAGATGTGGATAAATTGTATGGAATTCCATGAACTATTATCGGTGTGCTAGAGATACCAAATTCTTGCGCTATTTTTGGAAGGTGCTTTGGGGGTTTTTGGGGACTAAATCGTGTTTTTTCACTACATGTCACCCTCAAATGGATGACCAAACAGATTTGGTAAATAGGACCTTGGGAACCTTGTTAAGAACCATCATAAAAAAGAATTTGAGGTCTTGGTAAAAATGTTTACCTTTTATTGTATTTGCTTATAATAGATATGTGCATGCTTCTACTCATTATTCTCCATTTGAACTGGTTTATGGAATTAACCCTTTGACACCTCTAGATTTGACCCCTTTGCCGTTGAATGAAGTGAAAGGGAAATTTACCTTGAATCTACAAAGAAACGAGATCCAAATCTAAAAAAAAAAAACACTTACACACATGAGAATGAATGCATACCTTTTTTGTTTTTCTAAAGTTGCAGATTTGTCTAATGAATTAATAAGATCTATTAGGTTTAAAGTCTTATAATATATTCCCTGTGATCAATCTCGGTGAACAGATGGGAATAGGAAAAGTGAAATCTTTTCTTCTAGAGTGGCGGTTGTGGAAAAAAATAACAGACGTACTGAAATTTTCTTTTTAGAAAATTACGTCTATTCTGAAAGTAGGGTTCTGAAGTTAAACCAAATTACCGGAAATAATGGGATATAAATAATCCTAAAATAACCTAATTGGAAGTTGGGCTTCTATGGGCCATAACCCAATAAGTCTCAATTTAATTAAAGGTTCAATAATAATTTATTGGATCATGAACCCAAAATAATTATTTTGACCCTTTAACTAAAAGACCCTTTATTTATTTTTAGTCTAAACCCAACAATAATTAATCTTATGAACCTAAGCCCAAATTAATTATAAGACTAATAAAAATAAATAGCCACTCATTTATTTTATTTAAGCCATATCAATAATTAATTTTATGGACCTACGTCCAAATTGATTATAAGACTAAATAAAATAAATCTTTTGGAATAAAATTAATTCCTCTTTACTTCCCATTTTAGAATGCTATAAAAACACTCATAAACTATAGGGCTAGATTAGAGACCTTAAGACACAATGCTCGAGATTCCATAAAATGACCAAAATACCGTTCTACATAATAGCAATATATTTAGCCATATTAAACATCTTCTATTATCACCATAAGAAGATGAGGTACTCCAAGACACATTGCTATAGAAATAGAAGACTTGTTGAGATAAATCTCAACCTTTAGTCTTTGACTTACAGGTATATTGACACATTTACCCTTCCATGTAACACCCACTATTGAGTATAGGTCTGGTGTACTATCACCTTACTCAATAGCATCTACCATCCTTTGGTATCTAGTTCAATCTGTTAATTCACATTGAATATTCACTAGAAGAATATTCAGTACTATATTAAATAGTACTACCAAAGCCTTGGATTCTATGAATTAACTTGAACAATCCACAAGGGGGCGGTGAACCCATCTCAATAGAGAGATGGCATAGAGACCCTATTATATAGGTATGTCTTAACTAACTATATCAATGTACCAAACATGAAAGGCTATTGGTCTCGTACAAAAGAAACCTCACTTATATCATATTAAGGCACATTAACCTAGCTTCGTCAGACCACCAACCCATCCTCATGTCATGGGGTTGTGTCCATGTAGTAGCTACAATAACATTAGTTCTCTTTTCTTTGATAGTACATTTAGAGAATTGTCATTTTGTGGTCCTGTTCTACACATTCAAAATGTGCTAACACATGTAGTCTGAGCTCACTACCCAATGACTAAAGGGAAGTCACCCTACTTAAAGGAGACTAATGTGTTATAACCTTTATTCAATGGAACGTCCAATTCCATTAAACGGTCAACAACAATTTCCTTATGATTTAAACTTCCGGTGATCCATACCTTACTATGCTGAACATCCTAGCACATAGATCACCTATTTAAATCAAGTTGGACCTTATTATATGAAAAATATATGCACAGAAATAATTCAAACAATACCTCAATTTTATTAAATAAAAAATTATAGGAAATTGGTAGTCTTTTTGGGTATAAATCCCAACATGAAGTTTATAGCCTAAATAGAAAAAGGAAGGCCGAAATGATCAAGAAGTTGCATGCCAAGGCAAGGGAAAACATATAAATGCGAACTCAAAGATATGCCAATCAACACACTAAAGAAAGGAAGGAAATGAAATTAAATGTTGGTGATTGGGTGTGGATTCACTTAAGGAAGGAGAGATTTCCTCAATCTAGAAAGACAAAGCTTGAGCCAAGGGGAGATGGACCAGTTCAAATCATAGAGAAGATCAATGATAATGTTTACCAAGTGGATTTCCAAGGAAGGTATAATGTGATTTCAACTTTCAATGTTGGTGATCTTTCTCCTTTTGATGTAGATGAAGCCGATTCGAGAACGAATCCATTCGAGGTGTGGGGAATGATGGTGATCTGACACCTATAATACCTTCCGGACCAAATACAAAAGCTAGAGCATCTAAGTTGAGACAAGCATTGACCACATTTGTGCAAAGGAGAGAAGAAATGCTTGATTTCCCAACAATCTTTGAAAAACAACATTGATGAATGAAAATCAACCAAGGAAGGAATTTAGCTTATGGATGATAGAAGACATCAATGAGGAGTGTACAATCACAGAACAAGCCCTTGGGAGCCTAAGAAGGCTTGGGAAGAAGTTGACACAGTGCAAAATGAATGTGGGGTTGAGATGGCAAGAGCAAGCACCGGATGGCCCAACAGAGCACCATTCAAACCTTTACAGTAAACCATTCGTCTTTAGATGTGAGCACCAGATGGCCACTGGAAATTCCAGTAGCAATCAGGCGCTCCATCCAATGCTGGCCTCCCTTGAATCGGCATCGAATGCTTCTTTCTCCGATTTTGTTCTCAATGCAATCTTGACCCTATTTGGACTTTTCTTTATCTTTTAAGCTATTTTAGAGGGTTAGCCAAGTCTTTAATCATTCTTCAATGTTCTTAGTGTTAATACTATAAATAGTTCTCTATTTGTATTTTAGAAAACAGCTTACTACAAACACTTTTATATCAATTGAGAGAATCCTTTTGGATTAAACTCCTCTTTTCTCTAGTGTTCATTTAATAGCTCTTCTAGGGTTCTTAGTGAGACTCTTGAATTCTTCAATACTTGGCTAGGGTAATTGAATTGGGTTGATAAAATTAAAACTACTAGATCATATTGGAAGACAATCATGGTCATTGATAATCTAGCTTGAACCTCTGAATGAGGTCTTGGATTAATCTGAAATGGGTGTGTATTTGATTGATTTTGAATGAAGAATTCATGTAATTTTGAGATTACATACATCACAAACTCGGGCATAACGACTTCTATTAGTAGTGATCATAGTAGTATCCACTCTCATCGATTTACCGATAATACGAGTCATTCCCACTAATGTAGAGGAATTAAAAAATTCAACTGTGGAAACAAATGCATATCATTGTTTCCATAATTTTGTTTGAGGAAGGAACAAAATTAGGTCTCCATTTAGACAGTCATGTAATGGCCTAACACCACCCAGGGTCCATCCGAGAGAACATGATCATAATCATCCTTGTTATGAAATCTGACAATATAATAGCCATGATATAGATCAGTGAAAACACAATCCCATTGAAGGAGCCATAAGTCTCGTAACTGTTACATGACAACAATAGCAGCAACATTCCGACTCAACATCTTAATATTAAAACATTTTCACCAAGGTTTCCATAATTCTCTGTACTCCTCCTTATATAGGTCAAAAACAAGCCAAGAACCTTCCGTCGCATGGGAAGGAGAAAGGTACAAATACGGGTCATCATCCATTGAAGATTCATCATCCGAATCTCCCAGATAAATCGAGGGCCGAGAAGTTGGTTCTTTGATCTCCGCCAAGAAGACTTTTAGTTGTGTTGGATTAGGATTTTTTCGATATATCAGGAGTCTGCTAGCTGTCATTTGGAACAGCCACAGTAAAGATAAAAGTGTTTTCAGTTTGAACATCACCGGCAGCCTTCCGTTTATATTTCTTGACACTTCATTCATGGTGATTAGAATCCTCAGGTAGAGGCTCATCATTTTTAGGGCTCATTAGGGTTGCAAGATGTTGTGCAAAATTTTTTTAAATGCATACTGATCAAGATGAGACATTTAATTATAGTTAGAGAAAGTAATTACTATCATAGAACTAACTCGCAATCAATTGATTTAAACTTTAACCATTAAAAAGTTTAGAGTGTATTAATGCACTCCGTAGCATTAAACTAAGAATATATATATATATATATATATGTATGTAGGTTTCAGTTTGATTTTGTTTGAAAGTAAAAAAAATTTTAAAATTAAACCAACGTTTTAATTGGAAGATTTTTAAAACCAAAACCAAGTATTCAATTTGATCGATCCATTTGGTCGGTTTTTTGATTATTTTGAACACCCTTACTTATTGTAAGTCACTAAAGTCATTATTGACCGTTTAACGACTATTTACTTCAATTTTTTTCCCATATTACCCCAACTTTCTATCTAACTTTTTTTCACTTCATTTTTTTGTGTTCCTTTTTATGAGGACATGATAGGAAAAAAAAAAACAAACCTTAATATTGACAAAATCTTTACAAATAACTTATAATTAGGAACCGATGGAGTATCATTCAAATGAAATGATTACTATAGTAAGATATTTATAATATATTTTTTTAAAAAAATTCAATTAAGAAAATCAGTTGACAGTAAAAATACCATAAAAATAAATAATTATCAAGATTTGGGAGTCGGGTATTTTTCTAAATAAATATATACATATATAAAATAGCAGAAATAGCATGAGGGTCACCAAAACTCATTTGACATTTTATCAGAAAGGAATACGTTGAATAAAGATACCTTTATCCATTTTTATCACTCATTGATCATTTCAGTCGTAAACTCTCGTCATGTACCCTTTAAATTTTAATGTCATATAATTAACTTAAAATATATATATTTTTGGACCTAAAATAAATATAAAAAAGAATAATTTATCAGTTAAATAACGACTCACCATCCTTGGTGTATACACTTGAAAATTATACATCAACTATCGACAAATAAAGGTACAGTAGATAGAAATGGAAAGGTAAGAAGGAAAAAAGAAAATTTCCAAAAGGTAAACATATCACGCACACCCTTCATATCCTTTCTCTTTACAATGTAGGCATTCCCCTTATTATATTCTCCATTTAAAAACTTAAAAAAAATAAAATAAAATACTGATTATCGATTTTAATCAATCAGACGTGTATCTCTTGGGCAACTTCCTTGTGGATTAAATACCGGAAAGATGAACTTTGAGGTACCCAACAAATGTGTTTGTCTGGCCTATTCTTCATGCGAGCTAAGGTTGCTTTCTGTTGAAGCTCAGGAAGGCAATTGCAAACAATTTCCAGGAGTTGACTCATACCCAGTGACATGTCCCTTGCAAAGTAAGAAATAATTTTGGGCAGGTATATCCTTTTCTCCTTGTGAATGTAAGCATTAGCTCTTATAAATTCATCTCTAGCAACTTTCAGTGCCTGAAAAACATCAGTTGATGTATACACGCGTACCTGCACCCACAGCATTGCATTGTGCGGTGAACTCCTAATCCCACAATTGCATAATAAAATCAAATAAAAACCAGGACCAGATTGACCCTTACCACAGGATCATAGTATGAGCCGGAGGAAAGCGCAAAATGAACTAGAGGTTCAGGGTATTCAATGGCAAAAGGATGGTCTGCACTCCCGGTCATAAATTTCTTCCTTGGGGACAACAGTGTCTGCAGCCACTGCATTCATGTTCGCAAGAATGAAACTAAAACAGATAAGTTTAAATTCTTGATGAAAAGGCAGGTCAAAGACTTTACCACAGATTTCTCCATCTATTATTCTGAAGCAACTACTCAGTGAAGATAGGTTTAGAGAAATTATTTAGTATTTGACAACTCCAGATTTCTTAGTTCACCTAAAAAAGACAAACATTCCACTTTGGGGAATAAAAAAGGAACCCCATCTAATGCAATAGCCTAATGAAATTAATATGCCATAACATCTAATTAATTTTTAAATAATTTTTGATTAAGAAATTTCAGAAATCCTTTCTAGCTTTTGTCATCTAATTAGATCAGGCAAAACCAAGAGCAAACTAGAAAGTAGAAATGTCCACCAAGCAACAGAGCAACTTCAGTCAGTCCACGAGCACAGAACGCTTACTGGTATCCTCCAATTGACCATAAATAAGTCATTTGGAAGTCCTTTCGCACAGCATTAAATCTTGTGAATCATGGATCAAAATACCCTATGAATATTGCACATTCAAGTGTCATCTATAGAAAGCTACAATGCATGAACTTCTGATATCCCGGGGGTTATGCACAATTCTACCTGATGGTTTAGGGGTTTCAACATAACCACTGCAGCTCCCTCAACTGACACAAAGTAGCAGATTGTTGAAGGATTTTCTATTCTGCCTCGGATAAATTGCAATTACTCAGATTGTTCATTACGAAACACATAATTTTTCAATTTGCATATGATTTATGAGCACATGACAAAAGCAAAAGGTGCAACCATATTACTAGAGAAAAAGAACGTAAAACATGATAGCATACCGGTGCAGAGTAGTGCGATCGGATTCCTAAAATGGAGCTTTGAATGACATAAGCATTTATACAATAACCTCCCACATTATACGCAGCCTGAGAAATAAGTTCGCATGTGCATTTATTGATTGGAAGATTAGAAAAACCTATCAGAATATAAGAGAAATTAACACATCATACCTTCAATATAGAAGCACTTCTCACAATGTTATAAGTTCCATATGCTAAATAAGCCTGCAAGAGAAAGTCAATGTCTCAAAAGACACATAAAACCACTGTAAAATGAGCAGAATCAGCAACAAGATCTGCTTGTGGCCACATGGTAATAAACATACTAATGCAGTTGAAAAGGAGTTACAAGTTCATGAAGACAACCATTTTAATCAAAATTTTGCTAAGGTACTAGCTGGCAGATACTAAATCAATTTTCAGCAATAGAATTAACTTTTATGATTGTGTTAGTTTATTCTTGCTTCTTTATCCAAATAACAGAGCCCAATAGAATATTGCTCAAGTCCAATGCAACATAAAGCTTTTGTTTTTTCATGTGTGATAAAGTATAGGCAACATAAGCAGCTTGGTTGGACATAATATCCTCTCACAAGTCCTTGGCATTGCAGTTTCATCAATGAATTTGCTTAGCATTTATGGAATTATTTATCGTAATCCATTTAGAGCCTTTTTAGTTGCAAGATTAACAACAAGCAAAATCAACATAATGTTCCAGACACCATACATGCATCACCAAGGAATTGTGAATATTTAGCCAAAACACAAGCTTCTCTTCACGGGTCATCTTTCTCGGGTCAACCTTCTCAAGACTCTTAACAAGTGACCTGCAGAAATGAGAACTTTCAGAACTATAAGCACAAGAATCTCTCAACAAAGAAATCATTTGAGGGCAATGAAAATTTTTACTTCAACTGTAAAGTTTATTTAGAAAAATTGCATAGAGGATTCATTACGAAATGGTAAATTCTTTTGAGCTGGGAAAAAGATTTCTTAAAAACCCATGACTTTGTGGAACTTCATAACTCAAAATAGAAACCAGTTGGAAATTCACACACCAAAAGAGTATATACTACATTTACTTTATCTGACAAAGAAAAAAATATAGGTAAATTTGAAGGAGAGAACCTGAGTCTTTGTAGCATTGTTGCAGCATATTTGAAACTATCATCATCTAAATAAATATTTGAAACTTCTATTGTTGCAGCATATGCACTGGTCTCATCTTTTTGGCCCTCAAATTCAGAATAACATCTGGCTTCTTCACTGAATTGAGGACTCCAACTGCTAGAAATATCTCTAGGAGAAAATGTACTTGAGGAGGACAGTGATGATGTAGAGGAGATTGAAAGTCCCTTACAAGGAAGAGCATGATTGGAGAATTTGCAGTAAATAGAAGATATACATCTCAGAATCTCTCCAGATAGTCTATCAGGATAGCGGAGGATGTCATCCATGCAAGAAGCACCAAGATGATCTGCAAGGCTACGATGACCAGAATCAGACCTTTTCTCCTGCAATTTTGTGAAAGCATTCTGTCATTTTGATTGATGCATCAAGGAAAGACATTATAAATCATCATGAAAACATCTAATAGAACCAACAAAACTGAATAATGCGAAATGCAAACTGATAATTCTAGGCAGAAAATTTATCAACCCTTCTAGATGATGAATTTGGAGCAGCTTGAATCTGATCATCTGAACCAGCCACTCCACTAGAAGTTAAGCAGGAATCACAATGGCTAATGTTACTGTGCAACGTATCCAAATTCATTTTACAACCTGGTTGCATGTTTATCCTATGCAGATGGGAATCAATTTTATCCTTGATCTGCCTTTCAGGAGTCCCTAACAAAGCAGGTAGGTGCTGCTGGAAAGCAGTACGATAGAGAGAAAGAAGATAGCATTCCAACTGCAGTATTTGGACCTCAAGTGTGGCAATCTCTTTCATCAACTCCTTGGGGGACTGCAATCGACACCCAGGAATCTAGGTTAGATAACCAAATTCCAATGAGGAGGTAAGCTAAAACCAGTGAAATAAGATAGCAATAGGGCCTGTATATAGTAAAACTCATGATGCAATTCTTAAATCAGTCTAATTCATGGAAAGGCAAGGGCTAGGCTTTGAGTTATTTGCCGGTTGCATCCAGGCATGAAAACTCATTCTCATTATAACTCAGTTTCAGATGAATTAGCGTATATATTGAAAGAGGTCAGGTTCTCTCTTTGTTACATGTGTTCTTAATCCTTGTGTATGTACAGATTCTTAGAACTTATGTTTTCTTGTTTCTCAATTGTTCATTCCATTCATAACAAAAAAAACCATTACATAGTCATTTTTAAGAAAAACATAAAGAGCCAAAAGAAAAGATTAAGACAACCTAGGTCAAAGTTCCCAGACAATCCCGTCCTGAGTTTCCCATTCAAAATGTTATCTATTGTAGGAATACATATGCTGGCAATTCATTGTCATGCAAGTTGACAAAAGAGTTAATCAACATCAGAAGATATGAAGTCAGATAAGAGCATAAACCCTGGTAAATTATTAATGAATGACTTGAAATGAAATTCAAGGTGGAAAAACACACAATTGAATAACACCTCCACAAATAATTACAGAAGTATCTTCAGAATTATAACCTTTGAATGGTGGTCAACATTTGAAGACAGAACCTGCTTCAAATAAGGTAGAGAAGATTATTCAGTTAAAAAAGGCAATGTAACACAGTTGAAGCTTCAAATCATCAGTTCACCAGATCTACCCCGCAAGGAGATGTTGCAAATGTAAAATTTGGTCCCTATTTGAAGGGAAATGAAAATAGACATGATTCCACAACAACGGAAGGACCCAAATTGAGGTCCCATCTCTCAAGACCAAAATTTGATATTTCTCCCTTCCAATTATTATTTTCCTCCTCAATTAACGTAACAAAGCGAATGTGCTGTGCCCAGGAACCCTTTTTTACTATAGCAGGGTAAGGAACACCCATGTCGCCCGAAGGGAATTTTGGATAGAGGTTGTCGAATTGAAAGAAGCAAAATTTCCACACAAGTGCATCAATCTCTTGACATAAAAATGACTTACAGGGCAGAGGTGTTGAGAAGGTCGTGGAGACATATTGAGCAGATGATCCTTCGTTAGCTGGCAACTAAAAAGGAAGCAAAAAAAAAATCAAGGAAAACAGTTAAGCATTGCTAAGAGAGAGAAGCGGCAAAAAACGGTATAATTCCTAACAGACTCTGATCATCTCTAGTCTAACAGCAGAGAAAGAAGATCACCTACCCCAAAGGAAAAAAAGGATGAGCATTAGTATTTGTAGGAGGAGAACGGCGGTCCATTCCGGGCGGGTGTTGAGTGCCGCCGACAACAGGTCAGTTCAGAAGCAGAGAGAGGGAGAGAAGAGGGGCATGGGGATTTGGGACCGAGGGGGGAGGAAGTGGAAACAATCGGGTCTTGGAAGTCTGGGACGGGAAATCACTAGTTATTGACTGACTGATAGGAGCACATCGGCAGTGCCTCAAACAACTGAGCTATCCATCATCAATGCAGTCAGTCAGCAGTGTGCAGCAAACGAAACCTCTTAAATGGGGTAATCAGATTTCGATGCTTAATTAAATAAAATACTCCTACTATAAGTATTATATATAAACAAGTACTCACAGTTAGTTTTACTTAAACCAGTAAAGTATGGAGTTAAGTTAGTAATAAAAGTAAGAATCGATGGAGAGCACGAGCAGCAGGAGAGCCATAATGAATTGGAGTGGGTAATGGATTTGGATTAGATGAGGCCAACGGCGCGGCCTGCAGGTGGTCTGGGGATCCCGCCATGTCAACGGTGAAACGGAGCACCTGAATTAGATACTAGCATTAAAAAAAAAAAAAAAAGGGTAATACTAATTATGATGCATGGTGGGACGCGGGAACACCAACTGCCAATTGTCTATAATAATAATTGCTAAAGTCCAAAAAAGAACAGAGCAGGTCCTCAACGAACCCTACGCCCTGGAAGCAGCAGTTACTAGGAGGCCTAGTGTTGGTGGTGGCGTTGATGCTGCTCAGAGACTGGCAAAGGATGCCTCACGATTTTTTGCCCGTTCATCACTTTGGGCTGATCTATGTTTTTTAAGAAAAATTCTATCAGTAGATTGCCTGAAAGGACGAATGCCGAAGGATTAAAGTTTATTTCGTGAAGATCCCATAAGATTTGTGGGTCAAAGCAAACCAAATACAAATTTTTTTTAAAAAAAATTGGACTAATGAATCCTTTAATGGTTATAATTTATGTATATATATAGAAAGAGAAGAGCTTTATAAATGCATTTTGTCCGAAACGCATTTAATTAATGATTGCTTTCATTTTCATTAACATGGTATGTTTAGTTTAAGATGAAGAAAAGATTAAAATGACCTTATAGAATAAGTCACCTATAAAAAAGCATGAGTTACGCTTCATCATGGTCAATTTCATTTTAATTATCCGTAAGTTTAAGTTTCAAAATGAATATTTTCCGTTGTGAAATGATTATTAATAAATTTTGTTTAAAAAAAAAAACCCAAAGATACATCTACATTTTGTAATATTAATGAATTAATTTTTCCTCCTATGGGTGTGATTTGATATCTCGTGGTCGTGGGCAATGATGTACCATGTTTGAATCATTATTAGTTGTAGAAGAAAACGAATAATGAAGATAAGGTTCATGATGTTTTGATTAATTAATTTAGCAGCAGAGCCGTCGAAGTTAAAGAAGGAAAAATTCTGATGGACGGTGGACCTTGTCCATTCATGAGTACTGAATCTCACACGCCTTCTCAATATAAATCATTTAAATTAATTTTTTTATTATTATGGTTAGTTAATTGGTAAGTTTTTCCTATATTAACCGTCTAATGATATATTCGTAAAATAGTATTAAGATTTTTAAAAGGATAATTAAATTTTTTTAAAATGATGACTAATGACTTATATTTAATGAAAGAGGAAATAGTTCACGTGAATCACATCATAAATAAGTTATACAAAGTACATATACCTTTTCTTTTCTATTTTTTTTAAATTTTAGATTTTATATTTATTTACCTGATTTGATATAAACTTCACTCTTCATGTGTGAATACATACATTAGGCCTATGATAGACTTTACTTTAAAAAAGAGGTATTGAGTCTTAACAAAAGTTTTGGAGTGATCCCTTCAAAGACGCTTCAATGAATATAGTGACGAGCGCATAGATTTTAGATTTGGAATTTAAATTCCACTAATACACTTATAAGTTAGGTCACGTGCGCATCTATAAGTAGCGATTTTGGACTAAAACAAAAAAGAAAAAGGCAAAAAAAAAAAAAAAAAGTTTTGAAGTGAGAGGCAAGGGCAGCAAATCTGTTCCTGAAGTTGAAGAAGCCCCATTTCCGTGGCAGATAGCCCAACCCACACAATATACACCACAAACATCATTTGCTTGGTCTCCCACAGGCACAAGCACATGAGGTTTGAGCTTTCTATGCTGGCTGTAAACGGGTTCTAATGGATCCAGAATGCATGCTCCCGGATTTGGACTTGATAAGAGATGAGCATGCCCAAACCCGACCATTTACCTAGTTGATAAGAAAAAATCAATATTGATTTCGATCCATTAGGGTTTGGTTTGCGGGGCAGGTATACCCGACTCGAATACTAAAGGAAGAAAACAAATGCTTTTTCTCCACATTCTCCAGTCACTTACAGAGACATAGTAGACAATGCTTGATTTTGAGACACCAAAAGCACACAAACATAATAATTCAAGCCCAGAGACACCAGAGCAAGCATCGAAATATAGTTGAGAAATTACAAGAGCTATTTTTAATACTAAAACTTATCTATCAAAAATAGATGCAATCCCAGCTAAAGAAACCATTATCAACCTGTAATCGATAAATTGTAATCAACATGTTCTTTTTTTAGAAGACAAGAAAGGCCGAGACACGTTCAATGAGATGACTTCCAGTACATGAAAGTTGAGCATCTTCCTTTAGTATCAGAAACAGGTATATAGATAATTTTCCTACTTGAAATAGCAAATACCTGCAGCCTTCTTTGGAACATAGAGATAATTTCTTTTTCCAATAAACAGAAGAAGCAATAAAATAGAATAATACCATATTTATTCTGAAATACCAATTGTATTATGAAATACTAAGTCCAATAAACAAAAGAGGAGTAAAACACAAATTGATTGCTCATATCCAAAAGATAAAAAGCACATTTGCTGAGATTCGTGACAAAAGACTAAGAATTCAAATTGTAACTAAATTTTATATATAAAATATATTTATATATATATATTTAAAAAATATATATAATATGCGATTCGGGTCCTAAACGGGTCCAGAATACTTGGTACCGAATTTGGATCCGATTGTAATAGTATCTTCGGGTCAAGGTCAGGTATAGGTCTGGACCTAACAAAGAGAGTACCAAACCCTTGTTAAACGGGTCAGTATCGGGTCCGAGTTTGAGTAAATGGGTACCATTGACAGGCACTCTAGAGGCAGGCTTTTGTCTAATATTCCTTTTGTCTCCAAATACCCTCTTTTTTTTTTGTGTATTAAAATTATTTAAATATAATTATTATATTTTTACATTTTCATTCAAAATTAAGTGTTTACTTTTGACTGTATAAAATTAAGAATGATCTCTAAGTTTGATTTAAATTGATAAATTATTTTTATATTCTCTATCCGTTCAGAATCAAATATCTATATTTCTATTTTGATTTATCTGAAAATGAATCCCTCATTTTCTAAATTAGTTAAAATTTCCTAAAGAATTGTTATTATTAAGTGTAAAATTAATTAAGTCAACTAATTTTCTTAAAATTTGTGCAAGTCAAAATGGGACATTCAATTCCGAACAGAAAAAGTAACTAATATGATTAGTAGTAGAATCTGTCTATCTATTATACTATATAAAAGCCAAAGTATCTATTTATATGCTGATAAGTTAGCTTATGAGGATGTTCCAAAGCACAAAGCACTAGAATTTTTTGAGATTTTTTAATTTTCTTATTTATCGGTTAGTTTTAAAATTCTCATTTGACTATTTAATTTTTTTTATAAAATTATTAAATTTTGTATAAAGAAATAAAATTCATAATTAATAAAAATAATAATTTCTCTAACTCTTCATTTCTTTTTAAAAAATGAAAAAAGATATTTTCTTTTTTTTTTTTTTTTTAAAAAAAGGGTTCACTTTTCGAAAAAACTCTTCATTATCTATATACCTCTTCACTATCTTCATCTATCTATAAACTATAAAATGCTTCAAATATCATCATTTTTTTTTGTTCATCTACACTAATAGAACTCCCATCACATATCATCATTCTCTATTGGAACATAATCCACAAACAAGTCTTATCTATCATAATGAGGTTTAGTGGAAATTATTAAAATGGTAATGTAAAGGCTTTCTTTACATCATAATTCCTAATCAAAACCAAGTATTGAGATTGGTATTTTATTAATTACTAAGTCAAGTTGTTGTTATTATTATTATTACTATTATTGATATTATTAACAACAAAATCCATTCTATTAGGCGCAGGAGATTACTTAGAGAAAGGAGGAATGGAGAAGGCCTTCTTCTCCAATGAGAGAGTTTGGTTGAAAAAGATTGTAAAATGAATCATCATCATATTCTTATTTTCATATACACGTGTTTGTTTTCTATAAAACTTTAGTGTTTTAATTAAAATATTAAGTGAGAATATTCAAATTGCTATAGTTTTCAGTTATATGTATTTCAAAATTTTACTTATTGAATGCTATGTTTTTGACTATTTAATGAAAAGATTATCTATTATTATTTTTATTCATATCTAAAATATATTTTAATTTATTTGAAGTTTTTTTAAAAATATGTATATTTATATAAATAGAATATTAATATTATTAGTAAGTAAAATTACAAAAAATACATTTCAACTTAAAAACAATACTCTCTCCTTTTGGAAATGAATGTCACAGTTTGACTTGTACATATATTAATAAAAATGTTTGACTTAATTATTTTTAATATTGCGACATCACTTTTGTCAATAAAAATTTAATCAAATTAAAAAATGAGACATTTAATTTCGAAGAGGAAAAGTATTATATATAGTGCACAAAGTGCAAACCTTTATCTAGTTATGAATTAGTGAGATGTTATTCTTTTCAAAGTAAGTTATTAATGGACTCAGACACCACTGGAAAAAAAAAATTTTTTTTATTAGCGAAACTTTAAATAGGAAAAACAAATTTGTAAATGTGGTCACTCAATTTTGAGAATCCAAACTTAGTGAGCCAAATTCAATATGCTTTTTCTTTTTCCTTTATACATTTTAATCATAATAAGTACTAAGAGATATTAAAGGAAAGGTATCGAAAAATAAAATCATAGAAATATATTAAGGAAATGTGATATTCATTTCTAGATGGGAAAGTTCATTTTGATTTTAGAATAAATACATTACTTTTAACACTCATATAAAACTTATTACTCCCCCTGTTTCAAAATACAGGAGTTTTACTTTTTTCGAATTAACTACTAGTATTATCAGGTAAACATACAAAAAAAATATAAGTCAAGTTCATGTTTTATCCTTCTTAGTCTACTCTCCTTTTCACTTATTTCAAAACCAATTAATTGTTTCTTTGTTTTCGATAACCAACCAATCAATAAGAGAGAGGAGAAAGGTAAAATATAATAATGAGGGGTAATATTATTTATAAAAGATAAAATAGGAACAATCCTAACTCACAGTTATTTTGCAACAATCAGAGTATTTCGTTTGAGCATTTTGAATTTCTCATTTTCCAATTGAAAAGTGTGACTTTTGCAAATGATGGAATGTATTCCCGTCCTTCTTAATTATAAGTATATTATTATAAATTTTTCAATACTAAGGTAAATTTTTTTCCCATGATGTTCCTATAAGGAAGAACATTAAGAATGAAATAGAGAAAAATATTTTATAAAGAAAGAGAGAGCAAGAACAATATTAGAAAAGAAAAAAAATCCATTAAACTATCCTTAATTGAGAGAGAGAGAGTTTAAATGACTTGAGAGTAGGAATGTTAATGGATTAGAGTTGAACCCAAATCCGAGGTCAATCCACCCCTAAAAGGTGGGGTTAGGGTTTAATGAAAAAGTTGAGGGTTTAGGTTAGCATTTATGAAATTAGAATCTCATAGGGTGGATTTTGGATTAATAGCTTTCAACCCTAACCCCGTCCTTATTCTTAACCCATATAAATTTTTATTTGTTTTTATATTATAAATTTAACATATAACAAATTATCTACATAATATATTACAATACATAAATTTAATGTCAATTTATATTTATACATGTCCTATCGTTTGTTTTTTCTCCAATTTAGAAATCTCTATTCTTTCTCTCTTCTATAAATTGTACTCCCCTCCATCTGAAGTTGATTGTCTCTCTTTGACTTGCACAAAGTTCACTACTAGAAATTGGGTAATACATGACGAGAGTTTTTATGATGACCAGGGAACCGTTGCAAATGATCCTTTTACACCACGGACCATCATGTATAATATTTTATATGGTGGCTAAGGTGTTGTCATACATATGTAGAATTGTATACTACAAATTGTCGTATATAAACATGTATAAATGATTGGTTATGGTAAAAGTTGCATCTTAAATGGCGACCCTGAAGCTGCCATATATAATTTTACTATATACGACAACATGTAACAAATAATGATATATATGCCACACTTTGACCTATTTGATACATTATATACTACATGCCGCCGTAAAAAAAGACATGATTTTATGATATTTTAAAATGAAGTTGCGAACAACTATTTTTTTGTTTACCTCTTAATATATGAATTAATATGACCTATTTTATAAATTTATATTCCTAAAAATGTTTAGGAATCAATATCTTTAACCCAAATAAACTAATATAGAGATGTCTATATGAATATTTATTTATAATATTAAACATAGTCTAATTTATATCTAAACAAATCTAGCAAATAAATATCCATTATCTATATTAATGTAACATTTTTAAATTGAGCATAATAATATGTTTTTTTTTTTGTTACAAAATTCATTTTTGAAGAACATTTAGATTTAAATTATCAACCACCGTTCATATCTTTGATTTTTGTAAGTTAAAGAGTACATTTAATTTAATACTTGTTAGAGGTTTTTTTTTTTTTTGTTCAAGCTAGAAAATAAAAGCACTCCCTCAAGCAATAATTAGCCATTACCTAAGGCCATTTGAGCTTTAATTGGCAAGGAAAATAAGTTGCTTGCAATACTAGACCATTTTAGAGAGATAGGCACCGGAAGAAAATGAAAAAAAGAAGTGAAGATCTCACTAATCACGACTGAGCATTGCATATATAAAACTGTGGAAAGCAAATTCCCAACAAAAAAGAATAAACCATGATAATAAGAAAGAACAAAATTAAAACAAGTGGCAACACCAAACTAGAGTATCCGGAAATCAAAGTTAATTCACCTTAGCAATAATAAGCCAATCTTGCCACCCACTTTGCATTTACAGAAGCAAAAACATAGACCAAAATGACATAATTACCCTGGAAGTTAACATATACAGACATAACAACTATTGTTATGAATAAGCAACAAACTTATCCCAAAAATATAACAACTATTGTTCAACTAACTCCCTAGATCGAGGCAAGTTAAAATCACAAAATAGGACACCTGCAAAACAAAGTCACGGGGAATTAAAAAGGATTCTTAGGTCAAAAAAAGGAAAACCAAATCAATATAATTTGCAACAATTTACTTACAGAATATAATATATCAACCTTATGCTCACATGAGCATTAAATTACAGTGCATCATCGCCAATTCTCTTAACTTGGAACAATAGAACACAAACTAAAGTAGCCACACTTATATTTGTTAAAATCTCAGTTAAAAAAAAAAATGTAACATCATAGCTAAAGCTCACAAGTATAGCCAACAACAAACTAAACAAAGATAGCCACACTTAATCCTACTATTCCACATGACCTTTTGCTTCATGTCTAGAACACCGAAAAATAACATAAACAAGTGAATTGTCAAGTGCAATAATGATTAACCATCTATGTGTCTTTATTCTCATAGGATTGAATTTCTAGACATTACAAATTGAAAAATTAAAGACAAGCCAAATGTTTAATCTAGTAAACACATTTATCACCAAAGAACATTTAAGGAAAGGAAAGAAGCCACTACCTACAAGTCTTCACATACACATCAAACAATACCAAACCCTCTTAATTTCCTCATCCTATTGATCACACATATCTTAATAAATCTTCTACTCCAATTTCTTCTTAAATTGTTGCTGTTCGTGTTGGAGTTTCTCTCTTGGTCTTTTCGTCTCATGTTGCAAATTTCATGTAAATTGATGGTGCATCCGCTAGACGTTAAAGTGTCTTACTTTGGTTGCAGAATCCTTCAATGATGTCATAGAGGATCTCTTCCCCCCTCACCTTACACGGGCCTGTCTCTCCATTCTAGAAGTTAAAAAAATATAAGAATTTAACAGATAATATATGATCACATGATTCAATTCCTAATCAATGCCACTCACTACCAAAGCAACTATAACCACACAAAAGCTAAGTTTAAAAAGCCTCAAACTTAGAGATCTGTCCTTACAATAGCTTAATCCTAGTGAAAAGAAAATATTCAATTATGGGAAGTGCAAAGAATACCAAGAGAAACGACTAGATAAAAAATAGTTATGAAAATGATGCTTTCTGCCTGCTTCCAAAATTACTTGAGATCACTTTAAGTCCAAGAAATTTAGAGAATCCTTACCCAAAAGAGAGCAAGGTAGATACAGAGAATTGAAAAATACTCTGTTTAGAACTCTGATTTTTTAAAATATGTATTTGACTTAATCTCAAGAAATAATGTTCCCTGTTAGACAAGTATTTTCCCTGTTAGCCAATTGATTTTGTGGAGCACAACATCGTCCATAAGGGAGTTGTTTAAATACTTGGCCAATTTCCGAATTTACCTTTTAAACCAAAATAACAAGTGGTCAACCATTGACTTGTCGGGGTTTTCGTTTTTTTTTTCTTTATCAATAAAAGGTATATATTGAATATTACTCCCTAAGTCCGCAATTGAATGTCCCATTTTATATTTTGGTTGTTTATAATTGAATGTCCTATTTCCTAATTTAGTTAAACTTTTATTAAGAAAAGTGATGTTGTAATGTTAAAATTAACTAATTCAATTCCTATTTCCTTATTTTCTTAAAATAAGTGCAAGTCAATCAGAGACATTCAAATCCAGATGAAGAGAGTATTATAATAAATTGGAAAAATATTTCATAAACACACACACACAAATATATATATATATATATATATATATATATTGTATTTATTCCTTTACAATAATTAATTAGTTACTTTTTTGAAACTTACGAGTTTATAGATGAGATTTATACCAAGCTTACTTTTTCAAGTAAAAGTGTCAAGTCTATATGAAAAGGAGTCCCATTAAATATATATATATATATTTATATTGATTGTACTTATTCGTTATAGTCATTCATTCGTTAATTATATTATTAATTTAGG
>JAOXNR010000029.1:1782826-1797291 GCA_028571225.1 Parsonsia alboflavescens
GCCTTGTCAGCGATAATAACTGGAAAACTGGTGCCTCGGAGTCCATTCTCAACCTGTTTTGAATCAGATTAGTAGTGAACATGATAAGTGATTTAATATATGGGTTCCAGTTTGAAATGATAAAAGTGCACCAGTATGCAGTATATGTACCTCAATGAAACATCGGCCAAAAATGCTAGATGATGGAGTTCTAACTTTAAAGTTACACAAGCTTATCTCATCATATTCAGATTCTTCACATGCTGGTCCTGAAACCATTTTAATTGTGTAGTCTTCTGCATGAGAGCAATTAATCCTGCAAGATAATCAGACCAAAAATTTAGTGTGGATGAGCAACCAGAGATGCATTAAACATTTCATTATTGTCAACAGCATCTACATACTTGGTGCCGGTCGTCACCAAATTTCGCCCCTTGAGTAGGACAGAGGTTTCTTGGCCAACCACAACTGCCAACGGTGAGACAGATATCAACTCCGGAGAAGTCCATGCTCTCCGTGATCTAAATAGGCGAACCTTTCCTATAGATTTAGGGACACAAGTTAGATCAGAAATCAAGATAGGTAAATGTATTTCTTAACATTGAAAAAACAATGGCACTATGATGCAACACTTCTATCTTCCATACATTATAGGAATCAATCAATGATTATAAGATAAGACGGGTAAAATTCTGGAACTTGTCGTTTAGTTTGACATTCAGTATTAAGGGAGTTTGGGGAGGGAGCAGGGGGGGAACTTACCATCTACATTGAATACCAATTGTTTCCCAGTGCACACTAAAAACCTCAAATTCCTCCAGAAATCAGTATTGAAATCTTTAGTTAAAGATTGGACATGGTGAAGTAGTTTTTCCTCAAACTGCAAAGACAACAGAAATGCATCAGGAAAAATCATTAAAACATAGTAGCTAATGTCTCTTGCAGTAGTTCACTCACTTGCTGCCATGAAGACGAAGACATAGATAAGTAAACTGACAGAACCACACAGCCAGGTCTAATATAGCTTTCCATTTCAGATGGACTGTTCAGAAGCCAGTTGTAAATCTGATATTGGGAACAATAAACATCAGCGGCTTCACAATTAAGAAAGATGGGACATTCCAAAGCCAAACAAGAAAAATCTTCTTACCTGTGTTCTCAATGTTCCTGGCAAATGACTGGGATCCTTGTCAAAAAGTTTGAAAATTATTCGTCCAGTACGATCCTGTGATGTAATGGTCATCAATTGCAATACATAAAACTAAACTTAATAGAACTGAAACAGCAAAGACGACCTCAGAAGTAAATAGACATCAAAATATCAGTTATACATACCTGGGGATCAGAATTCAAGCTGGAGGGTGAATGATCAGACCCAGAAGAAGATGTGTACCCTGCCTGATGTGGAAAATTCTGGATTGAACCAACATCCGTTCCCACGGTTGAATTGGCAAACAGCTGCAGTGACGTATTGCAACCAAAATGTTCAACAGCTCTAGAATTTACAACACCTTCACCGCTGTTTGATGCACTTCCAGACTTGAATGTTTTTCTTGAGGAATGTACTGGGAACAGCTTCTGGACAACAGGTGGCGAAGATGAAGGCGATCTACCTTCTGAGGGGTTACTGCTGTCAGAAGAGAAGTATTTTCTACTAGCAGGCAGTTTTGGTGGGCAATTATCCTCGGGTGAGGAGCTAAATAGCTGCAACGGTAAATTTGGGTGCATCTCTTCAACATGGCCATCTGAATCCTCAACAGGAGATTGTTGGCTTGAACTACTTCTCTCTCCCCCAAGACAGGGAAATTCCAAAGCAGGTGCATTTTGCAAATTGAGACATGTCGCTTGGTTAGAGCATGATGAGTTAGTTTTCTCAGAGTCACTTCCCAGACTGCTTCTTTCAGGCTGGATCTCTGGATTATTCGGAGTAATGGTAGCTGGAGTAGTTGAAAGAACTGCAAGCAAGTCCATGGTTGATGGATGAGTGTTTCCGTTCTGTTGGCTCTGATTTTCAGAGGGAATTTGATTGTACACACTCTGATTCAAACTTCCCAACATGGGCAACTTTGCAGCCAAATTTGCCGACAAGGGCAATGAATTTATTTTCGTAATAATTTGTAGAAGCTGATCTTTGTCGGGTGAAGACAGAAAATTAGCAAATTTATCCTCGGTGTTCCCTGGAATATCAGTAGATAAAAAAATTAAGGGCAAAAGATTAAGCCAAGACTACAAAGAATCCTCAAAGAGATCATTCTTGTGAAGAAAAACAGGATTCAATAACATCAAAATAGCTTCTGACTTCCAGAAAGGTATTAGACATTCATATGGAGTACTTGTTAAAAGCAGAAAGGAAAGTTTACTAATTCTCAACCGTAAAGAAAATATCATTCCTTTGATACCAAACTTTACTGACCAATTGAAAGTTAATTAGCCTAGCAAATGAATTAGTTCAACTGATAAAATGGACTCTCCACCAGCATCCATTTCAAGAGATAAACTTAAAATATGGATTACAAAATATGTACCAATCGAAAAAATATAAATAGAAAAGGGTAATAGAATGAAATCAAAATCTCCTTTAAGAACAAGTCATTAACATGTGCAGGAATTGACCTTGGGCACGAGTGAGAGCGGCTAGCAAATTTACGATATCTAAATCAGCATTCCCAGGATTTTCACGGTTGCCACGAAGTATCAAACGTGAAGTAGTCTCCTCTGGTATAGTTTTTCTCCTCCTCCTGTTATGCCCAGCAAGTCTACGCCTACAACTTCTCTTCCCCTCGTCAAATTCTGAAAGAGGGTGGAACCTGATGGAACAAGATCAAGTACTGATTCAGTTTGCCCTTCTTAATACCAGAGAGACAGCAAGAACACATAAATGCGGGAACCTCATCTAGAAAGCATAGACCCCATGAAGAAAAAATAATGAACCATTCGTGATTCTCACCTGCTACATTGCTGACAAAATCTTTGCATTTGTTTTGCGACCAAAGCCTTTGTGGCTTTACTGTGAAGGCCACACACCTTATGCCGGCGGTGATAGTCTTTAGCATTAGATAGATCTTCTTTACAATCATCAACTTGGCACATGGGGTAGCTAGCAGTTCCAGGAGATCCAGATCGGACCCGTTTATTTGGCCTTGAAACAGGCTCCTCGATGGAGTTCAAGCTGCCGTGGGTTACACCTGTGTCTTTGCCTCCACCGCCAAGCTTTAGCCGAAGATGTTCAGCATCTTCATCCACGGGAATTGACTTGTTGAAATTGAGGGTATTATTGGAGTCATCCCTATTGGGTCGCGGTTGGAGCTGTGCAGTACCAAGGCGGAGTACATCAGACTCCAGAGGTTTTGCAATAAACCTTGTACTGTCCCATTCCCATTGCTTTGGGTTCCAAGAGTCGAAGGGCTTTTGGAGCTGCGGATCATGTGCAAACGGAAGGCTGCGTTTTTTGGCCACAGGATGCGCCTCATGGAAGCGACCTGCAAATGGTTGGTGTTGGTGGATGAAAATTGGGGATGCTATTTGTGCACTAACATCCTCCATTTCTCCCGAAGAAATGTTCCCTTTCAAGTAGAAGACTCACCAGACCTCTAGTTATTGCAAAAATAATTTGAAAAAAAAAAATTAATCAGAATCTCAGGATGGAATTCCTATATCTATTTCTATGTCTGAGACGGAAATAATAGTACAATTAAATTTGGAGAGATTTGAAAATCACAAGCAAGAGAAACAGAAATTGATCCGTAGAAGTTATAGCAATTAAATTGAGATGAGGGAAATTAAGAAAATGAAAATTGATGGCCTAGCAAAACATCAACTTTATTATATATATTTCTCGAAGGAATAAAAACACCTTCTGAAAGTATGACGCCCATGTAGCAGTAGAATTCAAGAATTGAGACAAAGGACATGGCCGGAAAAAATATTTTGAAAAAAAAAAAAAAAAAAAAACTGCACAACAGACCTTTTAGGGTTTACTGGAACCCATATCCATATCCATCTGCAGCGTCAACTGCCAACTCCAGGCAAGTCAAAAAATGGAAAAAAGAGGAATTTTAATCACAGTTCCCCGGATCTTCGGCAGTTTTAGAAGAAGATACAGAACAATCGACCACAGATCTGCTAAACAGCGATAAGGTAATTGGGAAAGGAAATTGTGTCAAGGACCGTCTCCTTCTTTCCTTCTTTCTTCTTCCTGTTGGTCTCCTCTGCTTGTTGTCCCAATCGTGCAACTTTTTTTTTTTTTACTTTCTCTCTCACCCCCACTTTTTTTCTTTCTTCCTTCCAACAAAACAAAGACAATAGTAATAACCAGTAGAATACAGTAATCGGTTCTCTTTTGTTATATTTAATCTTTTGAAGAAGAAGTGGCAGTAGTAGTGGTTGATGGTAACTTGTACGAACAGTGAGTCTCGCTTTCTGGCAAGAACACCAAATGGTAAATTTAATAAAGGATTAGAGCGGGGAGGAAAGAAAGTCCAGCTCTGACTGGACCCGCTTCGGGACAAGGAAGAACTATCTACGACCCTTCTTCACCTCTCTTCTTTACTCAATCCAAATTTCCAGATCCCCCTCGCTCTCTCCTCTGCTATTAGGCAATGCCACTTTGGAATTCTCCGTTACATATTTATGACAAAAGGTACTCGTAGTTACCTCAAAGATTTTATCCCGTTTTTTTTCCTTTTTTTAATATTCATTTATTGTTGAAATAAAATAGGAAGGATAACTTATTGTTAAAATTATTGTAATTATATTATAATTATATTTAAATATCACCATCATTCCACACTATAAATCATTAATCATAATTTCATAATGATAAAAAACTTTTAAATGCACCTACCCTTTTGAAAAAAATATTAATTGATATTGCAAAATGACTATGACATTAGTAAAATTTGTTAAAATGTTTTATAGTGTGTAAGATATAGAGTATTTTTTAATTATATAATAAATGATGATTAAATTATATAGATTTATTAAATTTTGCTATAAATTAATTAACAAATTTATTTAAAATCCCAAAATATAATTGATTAGCTACCTCCCTTTACCCATTTACAAACAATCATCCTTTTTCCTATTTATAGTTATATTTCTTTATTTTTCTTAGTAAGAAATGAAATAAATTATTATATGCGAAATAAGATTAAAATATATAGATACTCATTTAGAATTAAATTAAGAAATATGTTAGTAAAACTTTAATTAAAAATATGTCTGATATATGAAAATAAGAATATTCAAATTTTATAGAAAATAGATAAGAAACATGTATTAATAATTGCTCAATATTTCCAAATATAAGTTATTATTTGTTCTTTTATTTGTCTCCTAACCTAAGCTATTTTGTAATTATCAATTCACAATTGATTTTTTTATATCTTAATTTTAATGGATATTGATGAAATTCAAATTCGACAACTTTAATCTCAACGTTTGTTATTATGATGTCATCAAAAAAAGTGGAAAAAAAAAGAGAAAAAAGAATGCATTTTCCAAGAATATTACAAGAATGCATTTTCCTATTCAAAGAAATAAAAAGGGAAAAAAAATAAATTAGAGCGAAATGTGCATCCGTTAGCCAAATTTTGGATCTTGCGCCCCACGAGAAGGTGCTCCTTCAGTGGTGCTCTCCTCCCTGACCTACAGTTCGGACACGGTTTTTGCCTCGAACTCCTTTTCTTTTCATTTTTCCTGTGTTTTAATTACCTGTGAAAACGTCATGTGGCAGTGGGTGGTGCTACTGCATGCTAGCACAATTAGGCCGGGGGCGTAGGGAGGGAACGCTGGCTGTTGTGCTGTAAACGTGTACGAACAAAGAATCCCACGCCCTTCTATCATTGTACCTCCTCCATTTCCGTGCTGCTTTTACTTTTCTACCCCTTCCACTTTCCAAAAATGCGTCCTGTCACGTCATCTTCACATGGCCATCAACGCCAACGCCAAGGTAAGCTTCCAATATGTCCGTGACCCAAGCCTTATCAAAATGACATTTACACCCTTTTCTTCCTTCCCCTCTTCTATTTCTATCTGTTTTTGCTTTATCTATTCATTTTTTCTAACGTCACCCCAATTTGGATGGCAAGATTTAAGACAAATTCAAATCACTATACATTTAAGTATGGATCGAGTTCACACTATTTATAGTAATAAAAAATATAACATATAAATATTAAAATCATTTGTGAACTTTAAATTTTAAATAATTATATAAATATTTTTAATAAGAATAAGCATATTTTTTTGAAAGTAATATCTTTAAAAATTTTACAAATAAATTTATGTTAAGAATAGAAAGGAATCTTTTTTAAAAAATTTAAATCCAGCTCCAGCTTTAAAAAAAAAATTGACTTTACTTGATTTGATTAGACTTTAACCTTAAAAAAAAAAAAAACCCCATGAAAAATAAAAGGAAAAAAAAAATCCCAGAGGACCCTGCATGATTTTGTTGGTTAGTAATTTAGTAGGTGTAGGCGTGGAAAACTGGGTTCCGTGTACGGGAAGGGCAAAATAGGTCACAGGAATTTTGTACCGTACGTGCAAAAATAAATGTAAAAGACAAAAAAATGTGGGTCCATTCTCATGGCCACACCCGTCAACAAAAGAAACGGCGTTTATATTTATTTGTGTCAGCACCAAAACAAAGCTTTCTCTCTCTCTTTTTACCCTTCGGTTCTCTTCTCCCACTTCTTCTCGAATTTATCACACCTGGCCTGGCCTGGCGGCATTTTCTTTCAAGAGACGGAGTACGAGAAGAAAAAAACTAAAGCCAAAACAGTAGAAATTTGTACTGAAATTTCCACAAACACCTTGCGTTCAAACTACGTGGCTTGCGAAGTCAGAATTGGAAAACGGCGTGGCATTGACGGTGTTGGCGCCTCCGTTTGAAATTTGCGGAAAAAGCTTATTGAGATTAAATTGGCTTGGATTTGGGCAAATACTTCTTATCTTTTTTAATCTTTTTCAAGACACAATCTCAAGTTACTGCAATATTTACGTAATGTGAGATTTATTACTCCTTACGTCTCAAATGATGGTCCATTTTCACCCTCAATGGATAGAGTGACAAATGTGAAAATCAAAAGTTTTGAATTTAAATTTCACCTATATTTTTCTGAGAAAAAATTATTCTTTCTATCTTGAATTGAATCTTCACATTTTCTATTTTGAATGGTTCGAAAATGAATATCTCATTTCTTAAAAATGAAATACGATTAAATATAAAATGAACCAAGTCAAAAAATTTTTTTAAAATTTATATAGATCAAAATGAGATATTTAATTTTTAATGAAGGGAGTATTAAATTAATATAAAGTGAGAACTTTAAATTAAAAATTTGTTTATTTTATGAAATGAGACAGTAAATTATAAAGTATTTAAGATAGAATATGGATATTTAAACCTAGATGGAACGAGTACAGATTTAAATGACTCCATCAATTTACAAAATAATAATTCCTAACAAAATAAATTCTTTACATTTAAAAATTGAATGTTTTGTGATAAACATGGCTTCCTCAGGTGCTAAAATAACCTATAACCATGCCTATGACTTCGTGAAATGGTAAAATAACTATACTTAAAAGATTGAGTGCTCATGTTTTGAACTTTGAATAGTAAAAAGCAACAAATATATTACGTTCAAAAAAAGACAATTAATTTATAAATTAGTTATTAAAGATTTGACAGGAGCAGTGAATTTCATTGCTCATTATAGTATAAAATATCCTATGATTTATTTTATTTTTTTAGAATTTTAGTTTATAAAATATACCTAAAAAAATTTATAAAATATTTTTTAAAAGGAGTTAAGTCCTTTAAACTTCGATCAGTTGCTCATTATAATTGTGCATCTCTGCCCATCATAGCATTTCCATAAAAAAAAAATAATAATGTACTTAAATAAAAAGAAATAGAAGTAGGAGAAAAGTTAAAATTAATATTTAATTATAAATACATTTTAATATTTTCAAACGTTAATAGACGGCCCTAGATTAGTCAAACCACCCATGCCAAACTTTTGGATTTTGACTTCTCAGTTCTCCGACGCTCGCGGTGTCTACGTGGCAGTGGGCACTCCTCTTTTGTACGTGTTTGAATGAGCGAGCGAGCAATGAGCATCCTAAGGTCTTTTGCCTTTGGATAGACCAAGTTTTTTTCTTTTCATTCTTCTTTCTATTTGTCCCCAATATTGTTCTACTTCTCTCACTAAATATTTTCACTATTTTTTATTTTTTATTAAAAAAGAATCTATTTATTATCTACCTATATATACTAAATGTTCAAATTATATCCTTTTGGGATTATTTTGTTTTTTCTTTTTCTTATTATTTTTTATCTTCGCTTGTTTCTTTTTTTTTTTTTTTTCCTTCTCATTTTTGTTTGCTTACCGGTGCTTTTCTTTATTATCTCCTTTTTCAGATTTTTCTTTTTCTTTTTCTTCATTTGTACCATCTGTTTTTATTTTCCATTTTATTGATTTCCTTTCCTTTTGTTTTCTATATTTTAAAAATTATATTTTATTTAATGACTCTAATTAATGCATATTATTTTTTGATATTGAAGGATTAGGCCATGGAAATTAAGAAAATAAAGTGATTCATATGAAAAAATAATTAAAATTATAAGTTAGATGAAAAAAACTAATTTATTTTTTTAGAATTTAAAGGTTGAAATAAATAAATCATAATTTGAGATGTGTATTAAGAATCATGTTAAACAATATAGACTATTCAACTTTTGTAGTTTTGGATATAACTAAAGTGTGAATTTGAACATTTTGTTACAAAAAATTTAATTTTTTTAAAACCAAGAACAAAAAGAAAAAAGTTTAAATTCTTTTTAGATTTTGAAAAAGAAAAAAAATGAAGGTATAATTTTTAAATAACTTAAACTATAAATAAACAGTTCTTTCGAAAACACTTCAGTTGATGGGATGACGAATACGCAAACCCTCCGCATCTTGGATGGAGTTGTTCCTCCAGTAATTATTTAAAATTCTCCATTCTTCCACAATTACCTTTTTTAAAATTATATAAAAAAAAGAATTTTGAAAGATCTACTTTAGAATAATAGTTAATTTAAAAATATATTAATAACTTTCATATTTTAATAAATTTATTTATACTCCTCCTCTCTTCCATTTGGAATTACATGTTCCTATTTCTATTTTAATTCATTTAAAAATGAATGTTTCATTTTTCCATATCAGTAAAATTTTACAACCAAATTGATATTGTTTTGTTAAAAATGAAGTAATTTGAATTTTTTTCAATAAAATTTGTTAAATTTAAAATAAAAAATTCAATCCGAGATGGGGGATAGCATTTTACAATTACTATCGTAATAAGTTATTTCTTTATTTTGATATTAAATTAAAATTAAGGTTTGATTTTAGAGGGATTGAGTACATCATCAGATACAGAAGTTAATTCTTCACATCACTTTTGCCCATTTTTAAGATCGTGTTTGAAACAATTGGCCGCCCTAATTCCACACCGTGGTGGTTTATAAATCTAATATATTATATAAAATCAAAAACATTTGCTAATTAAGTGACAGTTCAGCTCATGAGAAGGTTTCAAATCACATGTTTATGTGATTTAGATACACTAGAGTATTTTGATATTTTTAATTATCTATTTATCTTTAGCTTGACTATTTAGTTATTCTAAAAAAAAATTATTAAATTTTTTAGAAAAACAAAAAGCATTCATAGTTAAAAATTTTAAAACGCACTCCAAAAGGCTCTTCAATTTCTCCAAAAAAAGAAAGAAGATTTTTAAATAAAATAAAATATTTATCAATAAAATTAAATTTTTTAATGATGAAATTATCATAAGAAAGAAAGGTATGATTTCAAAATATGAAAAATTTTAAATTAAAATGTTTAGTAATTCAGTTTAAAGAATCTAAATTAATGACTATTTTTTTTTTATACTTTTTATGGATAATACTTTAATTGCATATATTATTTATGACTTATATAATTAAAAAGATTTATATACAATAAATATTGACCGAAATGTTCCTTACATTTTAACTCTTCGAGTGTTATTTCAAATTTAAATTATATTATAATTAAAAATGTAACTAATAAAAATATTGTAATATATTAATAAATAAATACTACAATAATAAGTATTAAAATTTAATATATTTAATGTATAAATAATATTGTACACATCAGGCAATGCGAGGGCATTAATCTAGTTATAATTATTTTGCCGAAAAGCTTTCTATACCAAATACTATTTCCACCCTCCATAATTTAATTTAATATTTTTTCATTTAAAATTAAATATCTCATTTTAATTTTGATAATTTTTTACAAAAATGTTCAATTTAATTTATTTTAATACAATGATGTTCATTCTTTGATAAAAGATGTAATTAATTTAGAAAATGAAACGATCAATTATGAATGACTCAAAATGTAAATAATGAAATTCAAAATCGATATATGAAATTTTCCTATTTATATTGTGAAATATTCAATATTAAATGTTTATTCTTCTAAAATAAATATATTCTTTTGAATTAAGATTTCACTAATATCCTTATCATTATGTTAAAAATATTTACAAATTTTATTATACCTCAAAATATTGAAGAATATTAAACTTTTTTTTACTAAAAGTAAAAATATTATATGAAAAAATATATAATTGTTTTTTTCTAGGAAAAAAAGGGAAGAAAAATTCCGACAAATGAGAAGAAAACATGAATACTGGAGAAGATGGCCACCCAAAAGGGGTTGGGTCGTGGTTGGTTGAATAGTTATTATATACTACGTCACATTGTTCGCCAAAGGCAACTATACTCTGTGTACTGGTGCTTCGGTTTCGACTTGAGTGCCGATGTACTGCTATAAAATGACATTAAATTTATTAATTCTTACACTAAGATTTTTTAATTTATACATTAAATATTATTAATTCTCACATTATATTTTTACAAACTTTGACTTAGTAGTTCTTAATTTACTTATTAAATATTGATAGGTCTCGCATTAATGCGATAATAATTCCTAATTTTTCTTAATTCTTGTAAAACATATTTTTTAAAAAATATTTTACAAAATTAAGAAAATATTTTTATAATTTATTCTAGATAAATAGGAAGACTTTAATTTACTCCAGTTAAATCTATAACGGTAAAAGTTAACAATTAGTTGTTAAAAAAAAATCACCTATAGAATTTATTTTTTATTTTTATAAACTATACCATAAAAGGATAAAATAAATGTTAGGGATACTTAATTAAAGTTTATTTTAATTTTTATTTAAAAAGAGACAATTTGACTGTTAATTTTGACTGTAACACTTCATAAAATGTGTTTCGTAGTATTCTATAGCATTTTCTTGTATACATAAATATAAATATATATATATATATATATATTTATATATAAACCTTCATGAAAAAATTATCACTTTTCTTATTTAGTAAGGAGCCTATCAACAAGTTCATGTGTACAAATTTAAATTTTAAAGTTGATTTTTTTTTTATCATCCCTTTTTTTTTCTTATTCATGTTTGTCAATATTTTGATTTTCTCTTATAAGTTTGTGTTTCTATATCACCATTTTATTTATTAGACATAATTTGTTATTGAAAATCTATAATGAAAATGAAAAATTTTACTATATTATAATAGAAATCCCCCACAAACATTACTCCCTTATTTCAATTTAAATTATACTTTGTCTAATGAAATTATGGTTGATATAGTCAAATTCTTATTATATAATTTTTTTTTTTTAATAATAGACTAATGTAGCCGGAATTCTTACTGATGGGGGTGGGTTGGACTCCGACTAGATCACCATGTGAGCTGTCCAGAAAACTTGCAAGGATGTGTTCCAATATTCTGCTAAGATGCTAAAGTTAGATATTGAGAGAAAGAATATAAATTATTGTAAATTGCGGAAGAGAGAAAAGGAGAGAAGATACTTATTTATCTGATTATGAACCCCTTTTATAGATTACCAAGCTGTTCATGTTCAATATCACATAATATTAATTGTAGAATCCTTATTAGGTTGTAATTGGTAAATCCTTATTTTATTAAATATTGTAATGATAAATATAACCTGAATAGGATTTGTATATTTCTATGTTAAAAGTATTTCTAAAAATTAAATAAATATATTAAAAATAAAAGAGATTTATTAAATTTATACATTATAACATCTCTACAAAATAAATATATAAATTAACAAAAGAACTTTAATATATTTATGCATTATAAATATTTTTATAAAATAAATAAACAAAAGAGATTTAATATATTTATACCTAGACACTATAGATGCCTTAAAAGATGTATTCGTACTCAATCATTTCGATAACTTGATGCATTAACACTCGCATTACGTGACTTCGATTACATGTTCATTGAACATGGCACCGGAGACGAGGCCCTTGCTGGGTGGTCGCTGAAAACGACACATCCCTTTCCCCATCTCACTTTTATTCCAAACTTCACATGCCCGGATGCCCTCCGCCTCCATTCTTCCTCTGCCTAACTCCACGCCCACAGGCCCGCGGTTGGGGGGCTCGTTCATTGGCTAAAATCCCTTCTCTCTCTTCATATATATATATATATACATAAAGAAATATTAATATGTGTTATGGAGTACACATTAATAAAGGTTTCAATTAAATTTTTAACGGTTAAAGTTAAAGATCAATTATTATTATTTTTTAAATAATTAATAAAAATTTAATCAAATATCGTTATAGTTTTGTTTATCATTTTAGGATTTAGTTCATAAAAAATATTTTAAAAAATAATTTTTGATAAAAGAACTTATTTTTTCTTAATAACTAACCGTTAACTTTGACCGTTAAAAACTTAATTGGAGACTTATTAGTATGTTCTCCGTAGCACACAATATTATTTCTCTCTCTATATATATATAAATTGATTTAAAACTACTTTTCAAAAATTTTATTTGTTTTAATTTTTTGATAAATTGATAATATTTTCTATATGACTTAAGTTATTATAACACATAAATAGGAATAAATTAAAAAAATAAAAATATTTTAAAAAATTAGTTTGAGAAAAGTAAATGAAAAAATTCACAAAAATGACTAATGTTATTATGCCTGAAAACGGCATCTTAAATAAATGAGTAGCTTCTGGACAAATTCAAGCAATTATAAGACCGCAGGCTCAAAAGAAAAGACACGTGGAAAGGAGAAAGGAAATCCGAAAATTGGAAGAAAGTTCCATCTATCTCGACCAAAACAAAAAATGTAATTAGGCTGACACTATGAGCGGTGGTCCTGGGCTGCTTGTTCCCGGAAAAAAACAAAGAAATTAGAGTACTAAACAGAGAATTTTCTTTAAGGATGTGATGAAAATTATGCATATTCATATACTCGGTTTTGCCGGACCGCGCTCCAATCATTATCGTAATGGAATTCATGCTACAGTACTCATGCAGCCAATCAAGCGGAGCAAGAGTTCCGTTACAGTAACGGTTGGAGAGCGCATTAAAGCGCGCCTTAACAAATCCGTTCATATGCTATCAAGTATATTATACTTCTCAAATTATATCTTTAACCTTTTATTCCAAAAAGGAAAAAGTAAGATATATCATTAAGTATATACATACTTTGATATTACATTTATGGCATACATATTCAAAAATAAATGGAACATAATTACGGAAACATTATTCACGTTTGTAGAGCTTCACAATGACATATTATATTGACCATCATGCTTTCATAATTAAGGAAATATTGATTATTAAATATAGCTACTCATTACACAATAAATAGTCTTTACCCATACGACATTATACATACGTAGGACATTTGACAAAATATAATGGCTATCCCACATGGTAAGATACAATTGACAAGACCCTTAAGATTTCCTATAAATAAATATAAAATCACATCTACTAAGGTATACACTACTTTAAATCCCTTTACACTTTACACTTTTACCTTCCTCTTATACTAACTTAAACATCGGAGGGAAATTGAGATTACACTTTTATCCAAAGGATCTCCAGACCTTGGAAGATCCCCAGAATCCTAAATATCAACCCAAGGATCAACCAAAGGATCTCCAAGGACGCATAGCCAATCCTAAAGGGTAATTGGTCGATCCCAAGGTTGCCAGGACTTCAAAATATCCCAAGTTTAAAGATCATAATAGACCAATCACTCTCAATAAAGGAGCAGGACCTGAGAAATTGATTACCCCAATGGGTAATGCGAACTGAGACTCCCAGGCACCTCAAAAAAGAGCTAACTGATATTGAGAAGATAAAACTTGCAATAGAACACCATGAAGCCTTCGAAAGGTATCTCAATGAACAAAATATAATCCCTGAAATGACGAGAAGGAGGAGTATCCTGGTCAGGATAGAATTTTAGAGTGCGAAGAAGTCCAATAAAAAAGAACTGGAGCCATAGGCAAAGGTAAGGAAGTTTCAGTGAGAAGGAGCCAAGGAGCC